>QOCX01000133.1:295684-310318 GCA_005959815.1 Sarcophaga bullata | reverse complement strand
AAAAAATATTTTAGAAAAAAAAATAGAAAAATTTTATAAAATTTTTGGAATAATTATTAAACTTTTAAAATAATAAAAAAAATATAAAGTTGTGATAATTTTATATCACTTGCAGTTCTACTTCCATAATACGTTTTTAAATAAGCAATTGGCTTCAAATCAAAGAACAAATGAAATTTTTACCAAAAACAACAAATTGACATTTGTGATATTTTTTTTTTTATCACAATGACAACTTGAAAAAGTAGTTCGTTTTCTAATAAGCAATTGAGTTGTTATCAAAAATTAAATTCAATTTTTAACAAAGCAACAGCAAAACAAATATGTGGTGTCTTTTCATCACAGTGATAACACAAAAATATTTATATTACTTCTATAATTTGTTTTCTAGTAAACAAATATCATCAAATTAAAGAAGAATTTCAAATTTTTAATAAGACGACAACAAAATAAAAATGTGACATAATTTATCACAGCAATAATTTCATAAATAAGAATACTACATATTCTAGTATCACCGTGACAACTTCAAAACTTTATATTTTCTACATTATTCATTTTATAACAAGCAATTGGATTCAAATAAATCCAAACAAATTATATTTTTAACAAAAAGGCAACAAAATTAACATGTGATGTCTTTATTTATCACAGTGATAATTTTACAAAAATATTCATATTATCTTTATAATTCGTTTTTAAATAAACACTCAGATTCAAATCAAAGAACGAATAAAATGATTAACAAAAAATAACAAAATGAACGTGTGATATTTTTTATCACAAGGAAAATATTTCAAAAATATTCATATTAATTTAAAAAAGGCAAGATATTTAGGGAAAAAACTTTAATCTATGAAAAATTGAAAACTTGAAGTTGTGATATATTCCTATCATAATTGTATAGTTGCTAAATTTACTATTTTAATACAAAAAGTTAAAAAAAATCAGGAAAAATAGAATTGATACATATGTATGCAAACAAAACAATTTTCAATATATTAGGAATAAAAAGATTACAAATTAAAACTTAGACATGTGATATTTCTTATCACAGTGATAATTTTATAGAAAATTGTCATATACATGAACAAAATAGAACACAATAAACAATAAATATTAAATCTATGATAAACAATAAAATTAAAGTTGTGATATTTTTCCAGCATTATTAGTTTTTTTTTTTAACAAAATTTGTTAGAAACACAAACTTAAATGGCATATAATTCATGAAAACAAAATAATTTTAGAAATACTAAAAGTAAATAATCAAAAGTTATGAACTGAATATGTGATATTTTCTATCATAATGATAATTTACAAAAAGTTTCTATATTCATGAATAAAATAGAACACAATAAACAAAAAGTATTAAATCTATGATAAACATTACAGTTTTGGTTGTGATAGTTTTTATCACAAGTATAGCTACTAAAACATTGTAATAAACTTTTATGAAAAATTTTATTATTCACAAAAATTAAAACAATTTTAAAAAACAATACTAAAAAATCAAAAATTATAAACATAACATGTGATAGTTTTTATCACAGTGATAATTTGCAAAACAACAAATTAAAATATACATGAATATAATTAATATTAAAGCAACAGCAAACAATCTATGAACAACACTAAAACTAATGTTGTGATAATTTTACATCACAATGATAATCTATTTTATATTAGTGATAATCTCAATAATAATTTTTTTATATCTTAAAATAATATTAGCCACAGTAATAAATTTTTTATTGCCGTTACAACAAAAAAAAAATATTTTTTTTTCACAGTAACAATTTTCCATCACTGTGATAATTTACAGAAAATGCTAAGTTTATGAAATAGCACACACGCACACTAGCTGATATATTTTTTCTTCTTTTTGATTGAAAATAATTTCTCTGGCAAAAAACCATCTTAGAGTATCTCACATGGTTAAAGGTTCCCGCTAATCTTTTCAAATTGTTGCCATGATAGAAATCTAAAGAGCAAATTAAGGCTCTATTTATCATTACAAATTACTTTGGTTGGACATATTCTCTCATTTTCTGCCATCTCCTATGGGCCATCTCCACAGCAATGCCTTTTATTTCAAAGTCCATTAATTTTAAACAAATTAAAACGTCATAAGGATTGTGTAGTCCCCGCCCCCTACACCCTGTTTTATTTTGTAAGTCTTTCATTTACGAAATTTTCCGTAATATGTAGCTGTGATGAACAATAACTCTGTGGAATAATTTCTAAAAAGAGAATTTAAATAAGAAAATAAAACATTTCAAATAGACTTGCAGTAATCCCTCAATAATGCCCTGTAATATATGGAAACTGGAAAAGTTTTTATACTTTTCTCCTATTACAGACGAATTTCATTAAAGTGAACTCCAAACGCTAGTCAGCTGATTTAAATTAATTATGAGGACTTATTCTGCAATGGCATCAATCTGTGCTATCACTGTGTAACCGGATATTTGGCTCCCTATGCTGGCCATAGCACAGATTCTTAATCCAGGTTCCCACACAATTCCACAAACCCTGTTCTTCCACTACCTGGTCCTTGCCCTCAGAGTTCAGTGTCTATTTAAAAAACCTATCAGGGCTTCAAATAAATTTCTTACCCAGATTCTAGTAGCCAGTCCGCTCTATAACGTTTGAATCGGGGTCATTTGACCTGACAATTCTGTAATCTTTCTATTTTCAGGAACTCTGGGTCTGATAACTCGATAACTCTTCCTGCTCCATCAGGTCTAGGCATTCCTCCGTTTTCTGTTAACTTAACTAGAATTCCATTGCCTCCAACACTATAGTACTCCAAGCCCAAACGCACTGCCCTAACCAGTACCTGTTGAAGAATTTTATAAGGGCCTTTCTACGGACAAAATCTGGTCGTGAGCTGATATAATGCCTGCTATCCAGATAAACAGTTAATCAATCATAAGGTGCAATTCGTTATCAATTTATTTCCTTTGCCTAAGTGAGCGCTAACATCTCAGCCTGGAAGACACTACATTTATTAGGCAGCTTGTAGGTTAGCTTCCCACTACTTTCAAAGTACGCACGCAGGCCAATGTGCCTGTAAAATTTTGGTTTTTGTATTGAGTGTAATGGTTTGGAAACTCCCTTATCGAATCCTATTCTTTCTTAAGAGCGATGCTCATTGTTGATATTGTCCTCTGTGGAGAATCACGAAGTGGATTGTGTAAAGGGAGATTGTGATGCAAGACTTTAAGTGCAAGACTGCATAGACGTTAGTGATTTAATTACAAGCAGCAGGGTCGCAAAACTAAGAACTATTCCCCGCCTGGATTTTAATGTCTACGTCTCTCGGTCTGAAGTGAGATAGTCTATTGGCCTAGTGGATGTTTTTTCCAGTACCTTATATGCACCAGAATCCATTAAAGCTTGGCAGCAGGAGTAAAATTCAAATGCAACTATGAGCGACTAAACAAAATCATGACCTCACTAAAAGGCTTTATAATCTTCGAAGACCAACAACTACAGTATCAGTAGCAGACTGTAAGCAGTTATATGCTACTGAATGGCAGAGTGTCCTGAAACCAACAGCATCCAAGCCGATAGGCGACAGAAATCAAAGGTATCCGAAGATTCAAAAATCACAAATGGAATCCAATCCCAACATATTCCATGAGTCCAGGGTGCTTGGAAAGTGGCATTACCAGCAATCTTAGTTGAGATACATACGTACATAATTGGTCATGACAACCCTTTAGTCAGGATTACGACCTAGCTTCGCACATCACCGAGCTGTGTGTGGTAATTTTATACTTGAGTGGCGGGAATTTTATTTACTCTCAGAGTTTTGCCAGCAAACTGCTGAAAGGAAGTCGCCGAGGAAATATTTTTTCGTATTTTCGTTTTGAGGTCTAACTTGGTGTTTGAACCGAAGTTTGAAGTCTAATAAGCCAACACACTACGTACTAGACCACGGAGACTTATTTTGGTTGCGTTAACCAAAAATATTTTGGTTGCAATAATCAAACAGAGTTAGGTACTGGAAGTCATCTGTTATACAGAGTGAGATGCTATACATTATTCACCTTGAATAGACTCTACTGTACAACAGTACTTGTGTAACTCTTCAATATTTAACGTGTTTATTTTGGCCGAAAACAATATTCTTATCATCTTATCTACTAAAGCTTTAAACAGTTGTAAGGAGAAGAAGATGAAAAAGAAGAAGGAGCTGCCTTGAGGCGAAATGCGTGACAATAATTTCAAATTAAGTCAAGATGTGTTGATGATGTCGTAGTTGTAAATGCTGTGGGTTGAGGTGTGAGAGTGTGGTACGGCATGGATCTGTAGAGTAAAAATAGTTAAAATAGTGGCCAAAAACCAAGCAACCTAGCAACCAACTATACAATTTTACTATAAGGGGTGTGGAGGCGTTAACATAGTGAATAGGCAAGACACAACCAGCACGGGACCAGTAATCTGTAATAAAATATTTATAATGATGAGAATGACAACAACAAAGATGACGATGACGATGACGATGACGATGACGACGACAACGACACTGATGATGGAGAAGTGTATGAGGAGTGCAAAGAAGTTTGTAGAAAAGAAAAAGTGAATGTTTCTTTTGATTTCCTTTTATTTTCCTATTTTCTTGGAAGATAAAAACTCTTGGCTTGCGTTGGCTTAAAGACGTTTAACAAAAGCAATCCAATTGAAGGGGAAAAATTGTTGCCAAAAGGCTAATCCCAACTGTAAGATGACAAGAGAGTCTGCTGATGACATACAACACAATATATTCTTGTCAGCCATCGTCATCGTCATCGTCATCGTCGTCGTCATCATCATCATTGTGTTGCTGTATTCAAATGTGGAAAAATGAAAAAATAAAAATACCTGAAGCCGCTCCATGAATTTCTATTTTATTCAAATGATTTTCTTGTTCTTTTTCTATTTCTTTTTTCCTTTTTTTTTTTTATGTAAATGGCAGACAGGTTTATCGATAGATTGGCTAAGAAAATTTACCAACAACAAAAAAAAAAAAAAAAAAAAAAAAAAAAAAAAAAATTAAAAGAAATATTTCGAAACAAAGAAAAACAAAATTTCCTTCACGCAGCAATAAATAAATTGAAATTGAAAATTCTTTAACAACTTCAAACAATTCAAATTCAAATTATCCTTTTCATAACTGCAAAAAAGAAAAAAAAAGGGGGGACGGGAGATAAGGCATATGAAAAAAGTACTTTTCTTTTCACTTGCTTTCCACTAAACATTACAGAGACTTTCAAAGGCTTTTTAAGCAAGTAAAGAAATTTTATTTTTGTTTGCTGTTGTTTCCAGCGCATGGGCTGTGTGCATGAAAATTGTTTGCCAAAAGACAAGTTATTTGAAACCGCAAAAAGTACCAAATTGGTAATTTAATTACAAGACTTTGATGAGGCCTTTAAGTATGTAAGAGAGTACACGGTGTTTTCCTTTATTTTGAATGGAGGTATGCCAAATTTTTTCAGAAAAAGTAAAAGGAATTTAAAAAAATTTGAAGGTTTATGATAAAAAGCACCAAATAGGGAATTTTTCTTAATAAATCCCTTAGAATTTAAAGTGGCTTTTAAGCTTGTAAAAGAGTATCCCGTCTTTTCCTTCATTTTTAATGTAAATATGCCAAGAATTTTGAGGAAATGTAAAAGAAATTAAAAAAGTACCACAAAAAGTACCAAACGGGGAGTTTTTTTTTTTTCTTAATAAATCCATTAGAATTTAAAATGTTCTTTAATTAAAACAGGAACTATCACTCGATTAGAAAAATCTTATAAAAAAACTAAGGCGTTTCAGCTTCAGACAAGCTTCTGTTTAGGAAATCATTTTCCTTAACAAAAAGTACCAAATGAGTACAAAAAAAATTTTTTTTTTTCTTTTTTAAACTTTAATTTAAAACGTTCTTCAATTTCAAAAGCAATTATCACTATGTACGACAAACACAGTTCCAACTGTAGATTATCTTGCTTGTTGCAAAAAGTACCATGTGAGTACTTTAATCCATAGAATGTGAAGAGCCTTTAATTAAAAAAAAAATTTCCCATTTTCAATGCAATTGTGCCAAGCATTTTAAGCAAAATTAAAATAAATTTTATAAAAGTTTATGGCGAAAAGTACCAAAGGAGTACTTTTTCTTTATAAATTCATTAAAAATGTTTTCTAGTTTTTGAAAACGACTACGGACTGTACACCAGCTTGTGATATTCGCATTTAATAAAGTCTGAAACATTTCCAACTTTTAGGAAGGATCTATTTAAGACAAAAAGTACCAATAGAGTACTTTTTCTGCGTAAATTTCACTCAAATTTAAAAATTTCTTTAGTCTCAAGAGGAGTTAGGGTTGTAAACTGTGCACTGGCAAAGGAAAATTGGGACTAAACAAAAAAGTTGCTGAAGAAAATGTTGTCTGCAGACATTTCCATTTGAAGGCAAAGTCATGGCATGTGCTTTTCGGAATTCACAGGAATAATTTTTATTTAAGAAAAAAAAATGGAGCAACTTATCCGGTAAGCTACAAGAATCAGTGCAGTGTCTGAGCTGAAAAGTTTGTAATCATTAATGTAACGAGGATAGTCGTGATGTATACAGTCAGCTGGGCACCTATGTCAGCTCGAGGCTGGTTACAGTATTCAAGGAAGATATTCACAGTAATCCTGGTAAGGTAACGAAATTGGAGATAAAAAGTGATGGAAAAACTTGTAATGCCTGTTCTGTGGCACTGAAGTATTGAAAATGAAGACGAATTACGTTTACCTGCGAGATTGCCTTAGGGATGAGACATTGAGTAAAAACTTTATGAAGAAAAGTAATAAATGGCAGCATAACCATGCTATTTTGACACGAACATTCTAGAATGAAATGGGTACTGGACCCAACAGTAATCTATTAGGACTCTGACATGGCATTGTGGTCCGAGGTTAAAAAGCGATTTGTAAGACAGAATCAGCCTGTGCCGAAATATTTGTTAGCCTTAGACATACAATGTCTCTGCCCTGGTATATACACTACGACCATGTGGCTAGGGTTACTTAAATAGATTCCGGGCCGGAATAAATTCATCCCGGACATTAGTTTATTGGTGAAATACCCGTTTACTCTTCTTTTTCTCACTTTTCTCTTTTTTGTTCTTTTTTCCTTTATCTTCGATTATGATCACTTAATTTTTCATTTTCTTTCCCTTTTCCCTCTTCGGTCTAACTGCAAGACTAATCTCTAAACTTCACATGTAACATGTTAAAGTAATTGTTACCAGTTTTGTATTTTACTATCGAGAACTTTTGAAACTACCCATGTATAGCCAGTATTTATGTGTGTACATGAAGCTAAATTTGTGAATAAATAAAAATCATATAAATTTGCCAAATTTTACTCTCGTTTTTCTGTCTTTCTTTCTTTTTCTTTCTCTCTTTTTTTTTTTTTTTTGTATACTAGGCATAGACACAACAGATACACTGGAGATATTTTATTACACAATAAAGACAAAAACAAAAACAAAAAGAAACAAAAAATTGTTTCTTAAGATTTTTCCCAACAACTTTTAAAATAAGGATTTTCGAGGTCATCAGCCAGTCCTAAAGGCGCTGTAATGTGTGATATATTCGATGTTGAAACCGAGACAAAAAAACAAAAAAACAAAAAAACAAAAGAAAGTAAAAGTGTGCAGTGAAATCTGAAGGAGTTTAATTTTAAAGACCGGGTTTTTATTTAAAAGCAGAGAAATAAATGGGTTTCTTAGACTAACACAAAAAAAAAAAAAAAAAAAAAAAAAAAAAAAAAAAAAAAAAAAAAAAAAAAAAACTAAGACTTCTGAAACAATTTGCAGTATCCTACAATTTCTTTTATGGAATTTAAACTTTATGTTGAGATATTCCAAGAAACTTATGGCATTTGCTGATAGGCGTACTCTCCAACATTTTAACAAATTATTGGGCTCACGAGAAAGTTTGGTTTCAAAAACTTATCATGACAGATTCGTGTTGATCGAGTGGTTAGGGAAGGTACTTGGACGAGTACTTGGCAGTTGGAACAATACAATACCGAGAGATTAAAATGATCGATTGTAAATACGTCCTAAAAGAAAGGGGGAGAGAGGCACAAGTATCAAACTCTCTGGTATATTGTCTACAGAATACAGAGCGCTATTGAAAATCTTAGTGCTTATAATTACCAATACCTTAATGGATTTCGTAAGCCCAACAGGGCAGTTTAGCTCATCAAATCTATTCAAAAAGTATGCCTACCATGGTACTCGAAGTCACTATGGCCACAAGCAGAAAACGCAATAGTCTTGACTGAATGCACAGTCACTTCTGCAGAGACAAAGTAAAGGAGGCAACTGTTCTTCTTCTATTGGACTTTGTCAGAGAAAAATAAAGAAGTTCTCAATAGTCTATCAAGAATGGGCATTAGCGGTCTAAATGGCTCTAATTGGTTTCACGACTAGGAAAATAGAACTATTATGCTACAACACTGCGTCATATGTGACATGGCATCTAAATATCAAGTTTCTCTATGTATTTTGGATAGCTTTCTTTTAAGATAACATTTTGAAAATGAATGTCCAGTTCCTTAGCAATGTGACAGTCTTGTTTGCTGTTTATGACATGATTTCAGCAACTTTCTAGTGATTGGTTGATCGTTTCGATAATGAGCCAACCATAGCCCATTGTCTCCATTTTAATCATTTTTTTCCGAAGCCTGAGCCCTTATTCTTACATTTTCTGTGATAGAAAACAAAACGTAACGGTAATGTTAGATATTTTTTTATTTATTTTTAAACGAGAGTAGGATTATTAGACGAGGGCCCATGATTCGAAGATATCGCGTAATATGAAAAAAATATTTTTTCGATGACTTTCCTTCAGAAGTCTTCTGACAAAAAGTCTAAGAGTAAAATAAAATGGTCATGAAAAGGTTCTGTAAGCCTCGACATTCATAGATAAAATTACAGCTTTGCACACAACATAGGTGTTGTGAGAAGCTAGGTTGTAATCCTGACTAAAGTGTTGTAATTACCAATTAAGTAAAGAAAACTTTACACAAAATTACTTTAATTTTAGTAAAGTGTTCAAACAATACTGACACTACAGTTTTTCAAGGCAACAGAATTTGGAGTCACGAACAATGAACAAAGAGACACGAAATAAGCTGTGATCCCCATCGTACTTATATAAAGATTTTAAGCATATTCACTATCGAGGACATATTTTGCTAAACGCTTTCGAAAACAAACTAATTTCTGCATAAAAATTGAAAATGTTAGTCGATCTGTGACTTTAGTAGTAAATGTTGCAAACATACATACATCATTACATTTAAACGAGAGTGGAGCAAATAAAAATAAATTTCCTTTCATTAGTCATGCCATCTATGCCTCTGCCTCTCTTATGGTCATTTGTTTTTAATTGAACATCATCATCACCAACACAATCACAATCATCATCATCATCATCATCATCATCATGTGATGATGATTTTATTCTTAAAGTCGAATTTAATTTCCTGTGAAAAGACCGGCATGGGATTTGAAAGGAATAAATGGGGTAGGGGTAATCAAAGCTTTTATTAAAAATGATTTTTTTTTGTGTACGAGTTGTAAGTTTGCACGAGAGAGATAAAGTGAGAGAAAGTATTAAATTTTACAACAAACATTTTCATTTAATTGAGTAACGTTTCAATGTTTACATTTTGTTATTGTCGTTGTTGTTGTTGTTGTTTTTATTTTCATAAACGATCGAATGAAAGCAATTTTCGGGTAAATTTGTTGCAAATTGAGTTGTACATTCTTTATACGTCAAGTGAACGTTTTAATGGTAAAAATTGCAATAACAAAAAAATATAAAGGGTAAGCCCTAATAGTGGAATGAAAATTGAAATTGAATTAATTCCATGCTGTTTTCTGCTAATATAGTGATCAACTGAGACGACCAGCTGGCTACTAATTCCAACAATGAATTCTTCTTTCGCAATAAGCATTCACCACATGTTGTCTGGGTGATATACCCACCGGCTAGGCTACGCCTACTTAATTAGTCATTGCAGACTATTAGCCAGGATTACAACCTATCTTCTCACACCAGCCATGTTGTGTGTGACAAATTTATTCATGAACGGTGGGACATACAGTTTAAAATCTTCTCCGAACAATCGAATGCTTTGCAACTGTATTTACTCTCGCAGTTTTTGCCAGAAATCTATTGAGAGGAAATCGCTGAAGAAAAATTTTTTCATATTTCGTTTTATTCGTGATGTCTGTGCACGGGATGAATCGCGGTCTTACGTTTAAGCAGCCAACACATTGTCTACTAAACTACGGCAAAAGACGCAAAAGACGCGATGTCTGTAGCCTAGTGGTTGTACTCTATTGGGCATTAGCTCATCACGAGCGATGGATTGAAGAAAATTTAATGAGCACTGTCGTAGTTAGTTATGATGTTGCGAAAGAAGAGGAAAGAGTTGAGCTTAAGCTGAGTTTAAGAACACCGTATTTGAATCCTTGATGAATTTAAACACAACTTTTTACCGTAAACTCTTGTTAAACTAACCAATCAATCCATTGATGTTTGATGAGGTTTGGGGCGTTCGTTGCTCTTCTTGGTTTCAAAGTTCCCATTGAATTTTGAATTTTTTAAATTGCTCTCCTAAAATGTGTAACCCTTTAGCCTTTTACAGTTATTAAATATTACACATCACTACACTGAAAAATATAGACTCACGAAACTCACACACTCATACAGACCTGTGGATTTATCAGATATAAATGTATGCACACACACACACACACACACACACACACACACAATGACCGTGTGGTAGCGGATTAGAATTCTACCACAGTGGTTCCCTGCTTGTCGTAAAAGGCGACTAAATGGGGTTTTTTTGTATTTATTATTAAAAGAAACAAACCAAAAAAAAAAAAAATTGAGTACAACCTACGCTAAAAATGTTTCATAAAGAGCAGCAAATGCTGAAAAACCTTAAACAAATGATGTAAAATGTATTCATATTTTGTTGTTGTTTTTATGAATTTATGTCATTGTGTTTTTTTTTTTTTTTTTATAGCTATGCGAGCTAAAGGCTGGGAATCTTCAAAAGACATTGGTAGCCCGCCTACCAATGTGCACGATTCGCCGCAAGACTTACTCTCGGCTTGCTAAACGCATACGTACTAAACCCAACCTAGTTCGTCACACTTCCTTAAGTCACCTCCCCCGGGACCACAATCAAGTATTACATCGGGGGAGTAAGGATTTAGCGAGTGCTGCTACCCATTTCTGCTGTTCTTGCCTCTCTCATTATCCTTTGTTGTTATGTCATTGTGTGTTTTTTTTTTTTTTTATAGCTTTACGAGCTAAAGGTTGGGAATCTTCAAAAGACATTGGTAGCCCGGCCTACCAATGTGCACGATTCGCCGCAAGACTTACTCTCGGCTTGCTAAGCGCATACGTACTAAACAACCAACCTCGTTCGTCACACATCCAACCATTCGCCCCCCCCGGGACCACAATCAAGTATTTCTTCGGGGGGTGTGATTCAGCGAGTGCTGCCTTCCAATTCTGCTGACCTTGCTCCTCTCAGCCAGTCTTTGCTGCATCAATATCTTCCTTGCAAAAACACACACTGCGTTCCAATTGTCGCATGAGGTTAACATCAGGTTAACTACATTGTCGGCGTTACTGGTATCTATTTTCCTCTCCAGGCAATTTCGATGATCATCGTATCGCGGGCAAGTAAAGAAAACATGCTCCGCCGTTTCCCTTTCATTTCTGCATCAGGGCATGCTTCATCCATGTCTGGCCATACTTATAGAGATATGCTCTATAACATCCATGGCCGGTTAGCAACTGCGTCAGGTAGAAGTTCACCTGACCGTGTTTCTCTTGATCCATTCGCCTATACTCGGTATGAGTCTGTAGGTCCATCTTCCCTTGGTGGAATTGGACCAGACTTGCTGCCATCTATCCATAGCATCATCCAATAGTTGAACAGGGTGCGAAATATCCGTTCCCCTCCTTGCGTAATATTTTCTCCTCTCTACTTCCACTACTATCTTCAGGGGCATCATCCCCGCAATCACCAGCGCCGCATCAGTAGACACCGTGCGGAAGGCGGAAATTACCCTGAGAGCTGATCTCCTGTATGCCGCTTCTATTCCTGCTCTATAGGTCTTCTTGTTCATCGCTTCGGCAAATATAGGGCTGCATATATATAGCGATTGATGTCACTACCTTCATTAGTAACCACCTCCTCTCCTGTTTTGGGCCCCTAGGTTAGGCATTATTCGGGCAAGTGCACATGTCGTCGCCGCACATTTTCCACCGATGTACGTCAGGTGTTCCCTAAACGTGAGCCTGTTGTCAATCATAACTCCTAGATATTTAACGCCTGCTTTGATGTTATGCGCTGGTCTCCCACCGTTATGGTAATAAATTCTATCTTCTTCCTACTGCTAACAAGTAGGACATCCGTTTTGTGTCAGCGAGTTTGAGGCCTATTCCGTAATCCAGCTCCTGACCACGCTAACTGCAGTGTTACACGTTCTCACTAGTTCATCTAAATTGTTTTCCTCTTATCGCCAGGGCTATATCGTCCGCAAATCCAATGATCTGTGTACCTTTAGGGAGTTTAAGCCTCAGTACACCATCGTACATCACATTCCATAGTATAGGGCCTAGCACGGAGCCCTGCGGGACCCCGCTGTCATTGCATACGATTTCTGCCAATGTTCGTGTCATATAAAGAGCACTCTATCCTTGAAGTAATCCTTAATGATTTCTATTAGGTAGTTCGGTACGCCCTTTCATCCAGGGCTGCTAGCGTGGCATCCCAATCCGCAGAGTTGAATGCATTCTTGACGTCCAAGGTGATGAGAGCGCAATATTCCTTATCGCCCTCCAGCCAACGCCACGCGCTTATAGCGTCCTTTGCTATTGCCATTACTGTTTCTAGTGCATCCACAGTGGAACGTGCTTTTCGGAACCAAATTGGTGATCCGACAGCCTTCTTCCCTAGGAATGCTTCTAGTCTCCTACAGATTATTCTCTCCAAAAGTTGCCGGCTGTGTCAATCATACAGAGCGGGCGGTATCCCGATGCATCCTGTGCGTTGTTCCCTTTCGGAATGAGAACTAGCCTCTGCCTTTTCCATATCCTAGGGAAGTCTTCTCTGTTGAATAGCAAGCATCGAACTTGTCTAAAAAGCTCAGTGTTACTCCAAATAGCCGCCTTAAGCGCTAATGTTTGGAATGCCCGTCAATCCCCGGTGCTTTGTTAAGTTTTCATTCCCTGCAACTGCTTCAAAATTCCGGGGTGGACGCTGAGCTCGGTGATTTCTTCTGAGACCGCATGTCTCGCACGGATGTACGTTAATTTCGGCCTCCGCGGAAAAAGATTCCCTGATGATGATTGCAGCTTAAGTGCACTACGTTGTTCTTGGTGGTCGGAAGCATTCAGCTTCTTCATCACCCTACCCTTATAACCTGTTCCTCAGGGTTCTCATCCACATCTGCGCACATTTCTCTGTAGCATCTTCTCTACGTGTGTAATGGCCCTTTAAGCTCGGACCTGCATCTCTTATACCTCTCCTGAAGGGCCGCAAGTCATTAGACCCCTGGGCCCCTTTGAATATTCGCCGCGTCGGTTACAGTTTCCGCCTAAGATCCCGCTATATCTCGCGTTCCATCCAATAATACATGCTTCCTGTCAGGTTGGGCGAGCACTCCTTGGCCATAGACGCGTTACAAGCCCCCGTTATAGAGCGCATAAGTTCCGTGCCTGTCAATGCGGCGCTTTGCCGGATAAGTGAATATTCCCCAATGCGAGGACAAATGTTTCGCCTGTCGAAGGTGGAGTCCCTCCCAAGAGGATCGGCGGAGGCGGCACAGGAACGATGGTCTCGTAAGAGCGTCCCGGATTCGAAAATGATAGCCGATGATCACTATGTGTGTAGATGCAGACAGCCTCCAGTTAGATGAAGGTCGCCAGGGAGTCGCTGACAAAAGTCAGGTCAATTTTTAGAGCAATGCGGCCATTTCGTCCCGAAAATGTATCCTCTCCCCATGATTTAGTAGAACAACCTCCAGCGTTGCAAATGCCTCGAGTAGGCATTCTCCCCTTTGATTAGTGTAAGCCGAGCCCCATTCAGCAGCCAAGGCATTGAGATCCCGGCAATTACCACAGGTCTCACGGTTCCTTGCTTCTTTCGACCGATGTTATCCAGTTCTGCGCTTAAAGTCCTCTATTGACAGGCTAGGAGGAAGGTAACAGGCTGATAGAAATGACCCCATTTAATGGCATTCCACCAAAGCTGTCCACCTGTTGTCGACATTCCCCATGGGATGATTACCACAGACCTATATCGAGCGCCTTGTTGCACCTGCCTGATTATCCAACGTTGGTTTCGGATGCTCTATAGTGCTCGCTTGCAGTATTGTCCAGGTCCTATATTAATGTTCCCAGCAACCGTCTGCTAAGAATTCCTGCGCGCTTCGCAAATTGGTTTAAATTCAACTGCAAGACTCTCCAATGTTACCGCGTGTCCTTTAACTTCCGTCGGTCCGCCAGAAATGACACACTTATGTTCCACCCGTGAATAGTGCTTCGCGTCAGCACCAGGATCCGCCTC
>QOCX01000133.1:283658-295659 GCA_005959815.1 Sarcophaga bullata | reverse complement strand
CCGGTGCATCCAGAGCCACCTCGGCTGACTTCTAAACTCCAGAAGATTTCGCCCTATGTGTCTTCTTTAACAAGCCGGACATCATCACCGAACTGTTTTAAAGCTCCGGGATTTCTTACCTTCCTTTAGTATTGTCCGCAAAGGATAGTTTTTCCGGTTTGGCTTTATTATCACTGCGTCCGGTTCTTGGAGGTTTCCTGCGTTTTCTAGTTTTCAAGATCCATTCATTTTTGCTTCCTGGTTACCTCCCTTGTCGCTGCAGTTGTGGTTCGTGAGTCGTTGCTTGATCTCCCTTGGCGAGGTCGCTGCTCCTGCCTTCAGCCGGTTAGGTTAAGCTGTCACGAGGACGGATTTTCTGGTCTTCTTTTGGTGGTGTGCCCCTGGTTTCTCCAAATCACTCTTTGCCTCTTGGAAGGGCAGAAGGTGTCTGCTGTTGTAGGATCGTCTTTGCGTGCTTCTATCATTTGTTTTTAACCTTTTTCTCCTTTTCCGCAACTTTGTCCTTAGCGCTTGCTGGTATAAGCGACCGATATAGAGGCTACTTTAAATCGCGCACGCTTGGTTATGCGACCTCCTTCCTCCGCCCATCATCTCCACGAGTCCGAAAATTCGGATCGCCTAGGCTTTGGTTGAAATCATCCACCTTTTTTCAGGAAACTTGTCCTCTGCTAGCTCCGGTGGTGGGAGGAACGAGATCTCTTCGTTGTTCTGCCTTTCAGGCGGAGGTGAGTGTTAGGCAACCTTCGAACCTCCGAAAAGGATTCGAAAGGGCTGTCCTGCTGAGTTCTCCTTTGCACCTTTCGTGCCGGCTGGAGAAGAAGCGCCCTGTAAAGGTTATTCTGAATTACTTTTGCTGTTAAATTTCCATTACATGTCATTGTGTTTTTTTTTTTTTTTTTTTATAGCTATGCGAGCTAAAGGCTGGGAATCTTCAAAAGACATTGGTAGCCCGCCTACCAATGTGCACGATTCGCCGCAAGACTTACTCTCGGCTTGCTAAACGCATACGTACTAAACCCAACCTAGTTCGTCACACTTCCTTAAGTCACCTCCCCCGGGACCACAATCAAGTATTACATCGGGGAGGTAAGGATTTAGCGAGTGCTGCTACCCATTTCTGCTGTTCTTGCCTCTTCCATTATCCTTTGTTGAATAGACTTCCTTCGTAAAGAAGCTTACCGCTGTTCCAGTTTTCGCATGATGTTAGCGACAACTTAACCCACGGTTGTCGGGATTCACATTTCGGATCCAATCGTCCCTCTCCAAGAGATTTCGGTGATAATCGTAGCGCGGCAACTAAAGAAATATATGCTCCGCTTTTCGCTTGTATTTTTTGACATGATGGCCACGCTTCATCCAACGTCGTGCCTCATACTTTGTAGGAGCTACGCCTATAGCCCATCCATGGGGCCGTCAGAACTGTTTAAGATAAATTTACCTGAACCTGTTCCTTCTAGTCCATTCTTCTATATTTGGTATCAATCTGTAAGTCCATCTTCCCTTTGGTGGAAGAAGGGACCAATTCGTGCTGCCCAACTATTCCTAGCATCATCATTTACTTGTTCAGGCGTTGCCAAAAGCCCTGCTTCTCCTAACTTGCTAAAACTGTTTCTTTTTCTCTACATCCACTATAGAACGAAGCTGGCACATCCCCGCACACTAAGGCTGCTTCTTCGTAGATAACGTGCGGAAACAGAAATTACTCGGGGGGAGGGCAGATCTCCTGTAGGGTCGCATCAACCCCTATCCTAATGTTCTTCTTATCCATGGCCTCAGCCATATGGGGAGGGAGCTGCATATAGAGCAGATCGATCTAACCACCTCATCCAGCAATTGTCTCTTCTCCTGTCTCGGACCTCCCAATGTTAGGCATTAACCGCGCGACTGCGCCCGTTGTCGCTGCACACTTCCTATTAATATACATCAGGTGTTCCTTGAACGTAAGCCTGTTATCAATTACAACTCCCCAAATACTTGAATTGGACTGCTTCGATGTTATCCTTTGTTTCGCCGACAGTTATGGTTGATGAATTCTATTTTCTCTACTGACTTATCAGTACTACATCAGTTTTATGATCAGCAAGTTCAGACCTATACTTGCGTACCAGCTTCTAACTCATTACCACTGCTGCGTTGCACGTTCGTCACAACTCATTAAGATGTTTAGCCCTTACTGCGGAGGGCATATCGTCCGCAAATCCAAATATCTGGTGCCGCCGATAGGAAGCCTAAAGCCTCAGTACACCATCATAACATGGCGTTCCTATATTGGCCCGCAGACCAGAACCCTGTGGTTACCACCTGCTGTTATAGCGTAGGAGACTTATCTGCCCTCGTCAGTGTTCATATCAGGAGCACTCTATCCCCTAAAGTAGTCAATTATAAGTTCCTTCAAATATCCAGGTACGTACCTCTCATCGAGTGCAGCCAGAAGTGGCTCCCAATCTGCCGATTGAAAGGGTTTTTGACGATCCAGAGTGATGATGCGCAATACTCCTTAATCACCCTCAACCACCAGCGGTCACACCGCTGATGGCCGTCCTTTCGCCACGCGTATATGGACCGACCTCAATTGCCATCCACCGTGGAGCGACTCTTTCGGAATCCAATTGACGATCCGACAAGCCATCTCTCTACCAATGTCATTTCCAGTCTTCTGCAAATTAGCTTTTCAGTAGTTACCTGCAGTATCAATCATACAAAGTGTCCGGTTAACCTGATGCATCTTGCGCGCCATTGCCTTCGGGAATGAGAACGAACTTCTGTCTTTTCCATATTCTAGGGAATATCTTCTCCTGGATAACATTTATTAAACCTGCCTAAAACACATCAACGTTGCTCTCTAATGGCCACCTTAAGTGCGATGTTTGGGATTCCATCAATCCCCGGCGCTTTCCTGAGCTTTATCTCTTCCATACTGCATCGAATTCATGACGACTGACCTCAGGAATTTCCTCGTGGACCCACTGTCCCGCACGGCATACGTGATTCTCGGCCCTCTGCGGGAAGAGACCTTCACAATTGACTGCAACTTTTCCGCACTTTCAGTGGCCGGTGGTCGGAAGCACTTTAACTTTTTCATCACCACTTATAATCCCGTGCCCCAGGGATTTTCGTCCACATCGGTACACAGTCTCCTTATAGCACCTTCTCTTTGCTGCACTCAATGGCCCATTAAGGTTGGATCTGGAGCGTCTGTATCTTTCCGAAGTTCCGCGAAGTCATTTCGGTCCTTGCTCTCTGGCATATTCTCCGCGCACGTTACATTTTCCCCCTTAAATCAGCCTATTTCCGCGTTCCACCAATAAACGTTTTTCCTGCCCGGCAGGTTGAATTTTCCCTCGACATAGACGCGCTGCAGGCCTCCGTTATGCGGCGCATAAGATCCATCGCCCTGCTGTCATTCGCCGGCTTCCAGCCAACCGAATGTCCCCCATCGCTAAAAACAAAGGTCTCTCTATCAAAAGTAGAGTCCCTCCATAAAGGATTAGGAGGGGCGGCGGTACTGGTGGTTTTCCGTAGGGTGTTCCCGACTTCAAAAATGATAGCCCGATGGTCGCTATGCGTGTAGACATCGGACCAGTCCAATTTGCTGTAGTCGCCAGTGTATCGCTGATGAATGTAAGATCAATCTTAGAGCTCCGTCCATTTCTCGAAAATGTATCAACCTGCCCACAGTTGAGTAACACAACTTCTAGGGTCGAAAATGCGTCAAGTAGGCTCTCACCTCTTTGGTTCGTGTACGCTGAACCCCATTCCACAGCCCATGCATTGAAGTCTCCGGCAATCACCACAGGTCCTAGATTTCTTGCCTCACTAACGATGTTGTCCAATCTGAATCTGAACTCCTCAATTGATAAGCTAGGGGGAAGATAGCAGCTGATGAAATGTACCCCCATTAACGGTGCATTTCACATAGCCCTCCCTCCTGTTGTCAATATTTCTACCTGGGAATTTACCACATGTCCATATAGCCGCCTTATTGCATTTGCTGGTAACCAACGCTGATCGTCGGGTTCCCTGTAGTGTTCGCTCAATATCGCCAGGTCTATTTTCCCTCCCGGACAGTCTGCTTAAGAAGCTCCTGCGCCGCTTCGCAGTGGTTTAGGTTCAGCTGCAAATTCTCATTTCCTTACGTTCATCAACCTCTGTCGAGCTGCCCTATACTGTGGACACCTAGGTCCCCTCGTGGCATGCTTCGAGTCCACATTTGGATCACTCCCGCGAGTAGGCCAGTGGGGTTCACCGCGACAAGTTTTGGCAAGGTGGTCCTGCTCTCCACACTTGAAGCAGTGTTTCGACCAATCACTCCTACTGTGGCAATTTGCTGCAACGTGCCCGAAATCTAGGCACCTGTAGCATCTTCTTGGGATCACTTTCCTCATTAAGCGGCAAACCGTCCACCCGACACGCAGTTTGCCCACTTCATCGGCCCTGAGAGCCAGCTTCTCTGGTATTGCAATTATTGCTGTGCGGGTACCTCCTGGAGCATCTCTTATCGTCTTTATGGCCGAAGGATTTAATTCTCCTATTTGTTCCCGCCATGCAGTTATTATTTCCTCTTCCGTGGTTACCTCATCCAGGTATCTTAACTCAAATATTGTTTCCTGCGTTATAGTCCTGACCTCAACATCATCGGATAATATGGTCCTCACTTTAGATTGGTGCGTCTCTGTAGCCACCTCCGCCGACCTTTTAAATTCCAACAGAATTTCCCCTTTTTGCGTTTTCTTTACAAGGCGAACATCATCACCAACTGATTTAAGCTCCGGGGCGTTTCTAACCTTCCTCAAAATGTCTGCAAATGGAGAGTTTCTCCGTGGGTTTTATAATCATCGCATCCGGTCTTGGGGGCTTTTTACGCTTCCTGGTCTTGAGAACCCAATCGTTGGGCTCTTGGATCGTTACTACCTCGGTATCCGGTATTTCCGCTTCCCGGTTCGTCACCACACTAGTAGTGCCTACTGCTCCCTTTGCCAGATTATTTTTCACTAGCCCTTGAAGCTACGTCATTCTGACCTTTCGATCGAATAGGTTTGGTCTTCTTCGGAGGTGTTCCTCTAGACTTTTCCACTTCGTCCCTCAGTCGCTTAGATGCACCTTGTAGCTGCTCCTGCTGGATCGTCTGAGTGCTCCTATCGTTGGTCCTGACCTTATTCTCATGACTTAGAACCTTGACCTTAGCTGCCTCTTGATATAGCGACGATATTGACGCCACCACATCGCGCATCGCCTGGTGAATGGACCTTCTTCCTCCGCCCATCATCTCTACGAGTTCAGCTATCTTATCGCCCAACTTAGTGAATTCGTCCGCATCCTTTTCGGGAGCCTTGCTCCTCTGCAGTTCCGGTGGCGACGAGCGGGATCTCTCGCCGTTTTGCGCCCGCGGTGGTGAATGAAGTAATCTCGATGCCCTCTGGAAAGGGTTAAGCACCGGGCTGTTCATTCGCGATCCTTTGCACCATCGGTGCCGGCTGGAGTAGTATCGCCTGTTAAATTTTGTATTTTATTTTGAATCATTTTCTTCGCTATTGGGTCCCAACTTGAAGCCGTTGTCTTGGAAACGTTGTGTAGTTACCCTTTTTTGTGGTCCCATGGTTATCTTTGCAAAGCAGGGAGGCCATGCGAGGGTTGACACAAGGCCTTATGAGCGCTTGTGTTCAGAGCCAGACCGGGAGCTAACAAGAAGAAGTTCTTAACTGTCCCTACACCCAACTCAACGGGACGTGTTCAAGACCGTTCTCCAAGGCTTGCCAGGTTTTAACGGGACGGAGACAGATGGGATATTAGCCTGAAAGCCGTCTGGGCCAGGTTTCACCCAGTCCATATTGGTAACAGATTACCCCATCTGCCAGCCCATGTCATCTATCAATTATCGTAGTCCAGTATGCCATAATCAGAATCTTACTGGTTTCAATTCTGATGCCTAAACGACTAGGCTCCTATCGTCCACATCCGCTGGGAGCGCGTCCACACACATGTTGGTCCATGTTCCCCCGGTGTACCGTGTCACTACGTAGATCAATACTTTGAGCGGCATTGATTCGCTTGAAGCGTCAGTGTCATAGGGCATATGCTAGACTTTTAATCTGCACCCTCTACCTCTGCCCTAAGAGCATTAAAATACAAAGAAGTATTCTTTTGTTTTTATTTTCTTGTGGTATTTATTTCTCTACAAAAAAAATAAAAAAAAAATAAAACAAAACCTTTAAGAAGGAACGTGTACGCGTGTACACATGATTAATATTTATTTGAATGACGACAACCAATGACTTGTGTATACTTTTAGGCGTAAGAAAACCAAATCAAAGAACACCCACATAAACCCATGCACACAAACACACCAATATCTATCCATATTGATATTTGAGAATCATTCATTGTGTTGCTTTGTTTACATGACTTTAGTGTTACAATGGCGAAACGAAACTAATAAAGAGAGAAAATGAAAACAGACCTTACAAAGAGAGAGAGAGAGAGAGAGGAAAGAGAAGTGAGAAAGAAAAAGCATAAAAGAAGGATTTAAATAATATTCTGTTACTATTTAATAAGAATTGTTGTTTTATTTACAATTTAATGCCACCACAATGAAGACGTCTATGGTGTCTTCTTTGTTCGACACAAATAACCACAAATATTATGCTGAAGAAGAAAATTACATGAGACGGGTATCTAAACCGTAAATCTTTTTTTCTTTAAGAAAAATTATTACAATTAAAGAGGACTGATTTAGTTGTGCGTATAACAAAATTTTTGTATTTAATTTAAATTTATTTCCATATTGTTAGACAGTCCTACGACGCTGTCAACTGTTTAAAATTCTGAAGAGGTAATACTACGATACTTCAGATATAATGCGTGTTGTTACTTCAAACTAATGACCAACAATGACCACTTGTTTGTGAAATTCAA
Organism: Sarcophaga bullata; assembly: GCA_005959815.1. NCBI lineage: Eukaryota > Metazoa > Arthropoda > Insecta > Diptera > Sarcophagidae > Sarcophaga > Sarcophaga bullata. The sequence continues at coordinate 288,747 of QOCX01000133.1, read as the reverse complement.
CGAAAGTTAGGAAATTATCCCTGCACAGAACCAGTAGACTCTGTGTTTTTTTTTTGGAATTGCTACGCAATGAGAAAAAAATCAGAAATGAATGGAGTAATCTGGAAACTGCATACACTATTGAAAGAGAAACTATTTTGTGGTATACAGATGGATCAAGAACGGATCCTGGAATAGGAGTATAATAAAATATTTCGGGCCCAAGTGGAAACTTGCGAGTATTTGATATTCCATCGGAAGACGTGCTCAATTCAATTTGGATGGAGAGTACAAAAGACAGGACATTGAAATACTATTCGACAATCAGATAGCCATTCAAGTAATCGGCTCTTATGAGATTAAATCGAAAATAGAATCCAAATCAGCTAATTAGACAGAATACAATAATCCTCTTCTATTAATAGGTTATGTGAGGTCCTCGGATATGAAAACGAAGGCGATATTGCGATGAGGGGAGGTTACACGCCGTTGATGGGGCCAGAACTGTTCTGCGGAGTAAGAGTGGACGTTTAGTAACGGATGCTTAACGAAAAGGTTTATATTCCTATCAAGCCAAATGGGTTTGAGGTAATTAAAGCTTTTGTTTGAAAATTACAATAAGAGAAGATCTAAGACATGCCTCTGATAATCAAAAAATTAGCCGAGGTTGACAACCCGTCTTTGGACCCAGGGTACATTTATTCAGAATGGAGACTACCTCGAGCCCAATAGTTACGTGCTGTAAATCATCGAAATATATTCCGCAAACCTAAACGTCATTAATACATCCCAAGAAGAAACACCAATTTGCATGTCAAGATCATATGGTGGTAGCAGTGCTAAACTAGCTCATTACGACAAATAATGTTAATAAGAATGTATTCTGTATTTAAGCCTGTTGAAGTTATGTGTTCTAATTTATCATGCAATCAGGCTACAGCTTTTTGATTTTGCATGCTGCTCCATTGCCCTAGGGGCCTTAGAAGTAAACTTAGAGTTTTAGATAACGCACAAAATGAAACGAAATTGCATGCCTAGTGCTGTTGCTTACACTTCTGAGTCACTAGAGCTTTTAAAACATTCATTATGCGATAATCATAATAAAAATATCAAAATTCTTTATGAATTCACTGTCAGTGAAGTCAATTGCATTAAACACAGTTACTTTTAATATCGTGTTATTAAAAGGTGCTACAAACGGCCATTGTCACAATCACTTGCAGAACCATTGCTGCTATGAAGTGCTGTTGCTGTTTATTTTTTTTTTTTTATTTCTTCTTTCATTTTCTTTGCTTTCTCAAGTTTTTAATTTTTTCAAAGCCGCAAGAAAATTGTTTTCTTTCTACAAATTGAAAAAAGTGTCTTCAAGTGTCTCTATTCTTTTGGCAAACACTTTAATATAGTAAAAGTATGGCTTTAAAGCCATTTATTTAAGGGAGAAAAATTAATTCCATATTTAAAAAAAAAAAACTTATAAATGAATTGTGCGGCTGGGAAGTTTTCTTTTATACCTGCAAAAAATCTATAACTTTGAAAAAAAAAATTACAAATAATTCCCTAATCAATCAATGAAACATTAAAATTTTATTTTGTTTGTTTGATTACAAAACAACTAAAAAGTAATTATAAACGCCCACAGGCTTCTAATTTAAATACACAAAATAAGAATAAAAAGTATTTTAATTGATACTCTGGGAAATGATAATAAAATTACTAAACAAAGAAGAGAAAAAAGAAAAACAAAACGCCCATCTTTGGCTTAAAAATAGAAGAGAGTGCACAACAATTGCTTTTTAAATACTTGCCCTTAAAGCAGAGTCATATCTTGTCTTAAATATTGTGTAGACACGCTCTTTAAATTTAAATTAAAAGCAAAAAAAAAAAACAAAGAAACAAAAACAACAAAAGAATAAGAAATGAAAGAAAAAAATTCCATATTTCGCAAACAACATCTAATGACTGTGTTATTGTTATTGTTTTAGAATTTTTTTCCATCGATTCCTCTCTCTCTCTCTCTATATATATATAGCGGTTTTTATACTTTCTCTTGTTTGCCATTAATTTTTAATTGAGGGTATATGCTGTATTGAATGTTTTGTTTTTGTTTTTGCTGGTATATGTTAGTATGAGTGGTTGTTGTTGTTGTTGTTGTTGTTGTTGTTGTTATTGTTCTGTGAACATAACATTATTGAACAACAATACTAATGACTTTGTGGTTGATTTTGCTGCCATCATTGTGTTGTACATGAACTGATGTCAAACTGTTTTCTCTTATGGGTTTTTATCTACTTTCGTTTTTTGTTTGGTTTTCTTTATCGTTCGTTTCTTATACCACCACACTACATACAAACATTTATAGAAAACCCACTAAGTAACCAGCTAAACAGAGAGCGTGCCAGGGGTATAAACAAAGTGAGTAGTCGCTTCGTGGCAACACATCAAACAGAACTCAATGACTAAACACTTGCTCGCACTCACACAGGCACACACTACACGAGTACATTACAAATGTTTGTGCACAATGTAATGCCTTGTGAGAATATTTTGTGGGCATTTAGTAGAGGCTGGCTGTTTTACTGGTATAACTACCAGTAATATTGGCATAGACTATCTTACAAACAACTACATATACACATACACATACACACACACACATAAATGCATGAGTACAAATCTGATATATTAAAATAGAAAGTTGTCCATACATGGCGATAGAAATTCTTTTAAAATTTTTGTTTTATTCGCTTTTGTTCCAGTTTTTTTTCTAAGTTTTATAATTCAATCACAGAAAAAGAGAAAAGAGAAAGAGAGAGTTAGATAGATAATGTGCTTTTCAAGTTGCTTTAATTCGCTTTTTCTTACTTTACTTCTTAACGATTGTTTAACGCATTTGCGCTTAGCCAAGCTGTCGTGCTGTTTTAAGATATTAAACATCGCGTTAATATAATTTGGAAAAAAAAACCGATGGAAGAAAATCTTTCATAGAAAAACTCAATCTAAACATTTTGTTTTTATATTTCGAAATTCATTAAAATCAAGTATAATAATAATAATAAAAAATTCTTTTTATTACCAGTTGCCGGTTTTGTTTAATGGTTTCTGTATTATTTTTAAGAAATTTTTTTATTTCATTTTTACAGCACTCCACAGCGTATGTATGATTAACGTTTTCTCTGACGTATTAAATATTCATCATACGTTCAGATGTTCATTATTTCTTTATTCTAGCATTGTAATCATTAAATCAGACATTATCTGAATCAGTTATACAGTGATGCACATAAGTTTAGAACACTTCCTATTCATCGTATCCAAATATATTACGCATACAATTCTCGGGTTATCCATTTAAAGCTTTCAAAATCCCCCTTATAACGAACGCATCTGCATTCAAAAACATTCTTATATCCGAAGTGTCATTTATTTACAGAAAGATTTGCAATTTTGAGATACAGATCGTGTAAGCGACAAAGAGCACGTAAAAATAATAAAAACCGACTACAAAAGTAATAATTTCAGCACTATGAGCTGATAATGGTCATCATAATCGACAATCATACTGTACAAGGAAAGGCAAGAATATAAAAAATTTTAAAAGACTAGTATCGTTACAGATGAGGCCCAGCCCGTTTGTCACCACCACGCATGCTCTGTGGAAAATATAGCTTTTGCTAGAGAAACAAAAACCTGTTTTAAAGGAATTTATGATAATCTTGTTGAATTCTATGAGAAAAACAACAGTGTGCGTTAGGTTTCTGCAACCAGTGAGGTTTCCCTACTTGAGCGGTCTAATTACTTCGAACGGAGGACAGTGGGATGATTAGAAGTCCTAAAGTAAAGACTGCTGATACATAATGTCATTCTGAAAAATTCGATCCGATACGATATAAGCATTGAATTTTCGGCTGATTTGAGCAGTACTACATTCACAATTAATAAAGCGGTAATAGAATCGGCAAGATAACGCAACATAAATTTACGCTTCACGTAGTTATCACACTCCTTGCTAGATATTGCATTCTGGGAATTTATGCGAGTCACAGAACTCTAGATCATATGGGCAATAACTTCCGCAAAAGCCTTTAGAGACGAGGAAAAATTAAGGAAACTGCCATTTAGCTCATGGGTGTATGCCAACTGTTATTGCTTTGGGGAAGGATATTCCTGCGTTTCTAATATGCAAAGGATTTAATTTGACATGTCAAGTATGGGCTTAGCCATGAGTTAAATTAGGTTTAATATTATTACGCGAAGGAATTGATATTAAAAACAAAAACATCTAAATCCTACAGGATTATACAAACAATGGACAACATACATGAGAATGTATGACAATGAGAACAAAAACAACATAACATATAAAGGAATGCAAAGTTGCCAGATATAAAATAAGGCAGCATAAATGAAACGAAAGGGAATGTTGCCCATCAGTTTTTTTCTTTAATAAATAATGGATTCAATTAAATAAAAAAATTAACCAAAGAATTTCATTTACAAATCTACAAGTATGAGTAACTCTTTCTCTCCCTATGCTTATTTAAAACTCCTAACATTTTTAACAGTACTCATGAGATTCTGTTTCATTTTTTTTCTCACACACTCTAGGTACTAAAGTGTTTATTAGAATAATAATACGACGATAGTCATTTTGTAAATGTGTGTGTGTGTGATTCTTTCGTTTTTTTAGCACTTCGTATATTACGATTACAATATTTATTTATTTTAATTGTTATTCTTGTAATCATAACAGTGGTCTGCGTAGGTGTGTTTTTTGTTGTTGTATTAGTTGAGCTGCTATGAATTTAAGTGACACTTTCAAGTGGCATTTTGAATATTTAAGCATTTGGAAATAATTTAAAAGTGTGTAGGTGGTAGGTGAGTGTTAGTTGAAAAGCGTTAGAAGCAGAGAGTGTTAAAACTTATGTACTTATGCTTACCCATGCAACCATACAACCATACGGTTGTGTATGTTTATTAAGTAGTAACAGAGGGAGTGAGAGAGAGAGAGAGAGAGAGAGAGTTGAATTGAGTTATTTGTATAGGAATTTGTATTTTTGAATTTAAAATAAAAAATGTTAGGTTATGTGTATTTTTTTCTTTGTTTCTTTTC
>QOCX01000133.1:254464-280853 GCA_005959815.1 Sarcophaga bullata | reverse complement strand
GAAACGAAATTAAATTTTTATTAATATTTGCAAAAACTTTTCCAATTATTTTAAGAAACCAAGAGTGATAAAGCAACGAACAAAAAAGCATTCCCAAATAAAATTAATGTCACACAGCAAAATGAAAAAAAGAGAAGAAAAAAGAAAGTGAAAATGAATTTGAAAACGAAAATGAATTTGAATTCGAATTGGAATTTTCTCATCACCAACACCGACAATTTGAATTTCTCCATCGAACATGAAAGATTTCCGTTTTGCTCTTCAGCATCATTAACTAAATTTTCTTTATTGTTTAAGAGTGTACTCGTACAAGTATTTGAAAAAAAACCCAGCAAACCATTACGATTAGATTTTCAAATAAAAATTAATTTGATCGGATAGTTTAATATCACACTCGAAGAATGAAGAAAAGGTTTTAAATGAATTCCAAGGATTCAGAATAAAAGTAGCAAATCAAACTTTCGAACGTCTTAGCAATGTGTGACGATATCCCAGTCCAGAACCACCGCCTTTTCATAGCAAGAACCGAACACTGGCACTTAGGTGGAAGATAGTTCTCTAGATACAATAGGACTGCAGTGCAATGGATGGATAAAAGCAAATGTCTGTTGGGTTATACAAATACGGCACCCAGATTTTGTTGGTTGTTTGGTTGGTTAGTATTGGTTTTGAAATTGGGTGTTGCAATTGAAATTGATGTTATCGTTACAAAATTTTGTTTGGGTTTCCTTTCCTTTTTTTTCATTCTTAATGTGACCTTCAACCCTGTTCAGAGCTGTTTTTTTTTTGCTATTATTATTGCCGTTGTTGTTTTTGAAATTTTAAAAATTATTTTGTTGGCACTATTTCAACTTAAATTTCGTATATATTTTTGTATGTTTGTATGTATGCATGCATATACATAGAGAGAGTACAAGAAAGTATGTGTGTCTCTGTGTGTGTAGATTAGAATATTTGCTTAAGGAAAATTAAATTTTATGAAAACGTATTTCAAGAAAATTCACTTAAAAAAACTAAAAAGTAAATACGCAATCCGCAATCCACAACCACATGTACGTAGACAGAGTTATCTGTGTGTTCTATATTCCACAAATTAGCATCGAAATACAAATAAAAATAGAACTAGAAGTAGCAGTTGAAAATTAAAAGGAAAAGAAAGGATCCCTGTCAAGTAATGTGGGCTCGATATAAAGTAAAGTTATTTTAGGAAGCGAAACCATTAATGACAAGAGAATTTACTTGTTAGTGGCAAAAAGTTATATTTGAGCTACACTTCCTAAACAGTCATTGTGAGGAAGTTATTTTGTATACAAAACACCCCTGGAGCACATTGACTTTTATATTTTATTTTCTCTCCTTAAAGGAACATTAGGGCTGCCACACAGATTTCTTATTATTTTTATGGTTTGTTTCAGTTTCATTTATAAAATTTTTTCCCGCTGAACAGATAATTGGTGTGCTGCGGTAACTTCTACAATACTAAGGCTGCCATCTAAGCTTACCTAGAAACTACTTTGTCTGTGAAAAAATATTTTTTGCAAGGAAATTTTAAGAAATCTTTCTTATGGACTCTGCGTAAAATATTGTGTTGAAATGCTTAGAGTTTAAGGAAAGGGGGAAAACCATAAAAATAAAGCCACTAAATGTTTTGCTAAGCCAGTATAAACACAAACAATAACAAAACCACAAAGAAATTACAAGAATTGAAATGAGCAAAGATCTGATTACAGCGACAAAACCACATAGAAATACGACGAAACAAAATATTACAATAACAAATCAACATTAAGTTCTAGAAGTTGCCAAAGTGAAAACAAATGAAGAGCAAAATCCATTGTTCCAGAAAAAAGTGAAAAGACAAGACTGCAATTTATATTTATGAAGTCTAAAAATGTATACGCTTAGATAAGAAGATATTATCAATCCAAGTATGGAAGAGGTATAGCTCTCGTCATATTTGAATTGGTATTCGATATAAATGTGTTTGAAATAGTCTCTATAGTTATAACTTGATAGAATAAATTGGAATGTGTCTGTTGAAACCTGAAGTTTCAAAATAGAATAAATAAAGGACAATAAAAGATATCATAAAGTCATAAAGATACCATGAGAAAAGACATAAGACATACAAGTGTTGACAGGAGACAAACCAACAAGCGATTTAAAGACATATAATAGTACAGCAGATTGTGATGTTAATTAAAGAAGATGACGCAAAAACTTAATGAACCCTTGCAGAAAAACTTGTTTTTTTAAACGTGGATAACTCGACTAACTCACAAAAAAGGAACCACTGGATGCTTATCGAATAGTTGGCAGGAAGTCATTCAAAAGGATTTCGAGTGACATTATAGAAATACAGTTTATATATAGACTGAGTGAAATAGATCATATGGACAAATAATAACATCAATTGTAAGGTTTAGAAGCGGAACTTTGAATACCGAAGGCAAAAATTGAAGGCATTGCTGCCTGAAGATTGTGAGCAAACTGCAGGAGGATTTTTTAAATATCTGGAAGACAAGTGTAGCCTTTTAAACATGTTACACCGATGCTTGATAAAAATAACATTGCCGCAGTTATTCCAGTTTACATCCATCTGTCATTTGTAAACCAAATTTCATCGAGCGTCCAATAATAAAACCTGATTACGCTATAATTTTAATCATTTTTTTTTTGTTTTGTTTAATTTAATGATGATATTTTATGATGTTGATTTAAAATCCAAATATTTTTCTTTGTTTTTCATTCTTTAATTATTTACTTCTTCTGTCGTTAAATAAATATTTATTTTATTTCTTTTGTTTGTTTACTTGTTTACTTCTTTAATTCTATATTTTTTTAACTTCTTTTTATTTATTCTAAGCATTTTCCCTTTAATATAAATAATTCATTATATTGACAACATTTGTTGTATTTTTTTATTCTTTCTCCCCTTATCTGTTTCTGTTTTTTTTTTTCTAAATTTTTATTTTAATATTGTTTTCTCAGGCATTAGACAGCTGTTGACATAGAGCGTGAGAGAGTGTGCATATTTATTTATGCAAACAGCAGTTATTTGTGTGCGTGATCGCACTTAAATACAGACAGAAACACTTTCAAAACCAACACACAACACACAAAAAGGAAAACAGAAAATTAAAACCGTTAGAGAATTACTCATACTCCTATGCATAAGCAAACAATAAAGTTTTGCATTGAAAAGTAATAAAAATAGAAAGAAAAGACACAAAATGGAAACAAAAACAAAAAAAAGCAAATCAACAAAGAGAAGGTTAGCGTAGGTCAAACACACTGTAAGAACTCCTATAACTTAGTAGTAAAGTTTCCATAACAATTGAATGTCTCTGCTGGAACAATTAATCGTCAATATAGATTCAACCGGCCGATCGGTATCATTAACGTTTTTAAAACACTTCAGAACAAACATATACAATGTATTCGTTACTCCACTACTTAGCTTCGGGTGCAGTATAACAACGAAAGCAACTCCATTAGAATTCTCTCACACAAGCTCATTCACAAACCGATTTTCTTTAATACACTTTTGTTCATGTAGGGTATAAAACAACTTCACGAGAAATCTACACATACATATACCTACACTCAGAAACTCATTCACAAACTGCTGTCGTTGTTGTTTTTTTTCTTTTTGTATGTTTTATTATACGCACAAAATTGTATGAATCAATGAAGACAAAAAAAAAATACTCTGTAACACAATTCAGAGAGTTACTCATCTACACAACCAACAAGCATTCTCACATGCACATACAAAGAAAACTGGAGAGTTATGCACTATTTATAGTGAAGAAATGGCAATAGCTTTAGCAAACTACACCATTTCCAAAGGAAATTCTTACTAAAATTAATATTAAAAGAAAAGAATACAAAAAAATATTTCTTTTTAATTCTAAAAGGTTGCATGAAAAATGTTACTTTTCAATTAGAATAAAATAAAGATTGTTTTTGTTTAACAAGTTATTCTCTATTAAATAAAATTTTAAATTAATTAAATTCTAAATTTAAATTCTTTTCGGATCAGATGGATCAAAATGGAAAAGTCGAGTAAGTTGACAAACTGTTGACACATGATCTTCTGTGTTTAATAACTTAAAAAGTTCAAATGTTGGACTACTGAGCAATCAAGGTGAAGGCGACAAAAAATGATTCAATTGGCAAACCAAACAATCTATATAGAAGCCAAAAAAAGAACGTAATACTATAGGTTTATGGCCCAGCAGACCAAAAAATAAAATGAATTATTTATAATATGAAATCGTCGTAGTCTAACCTACACATTATGAGCTGGCTTGTTAGTTGTGAGCCCGCCATTCAAACACCAGCTCAGACATCACGAATAAGAACAAAATATGAAGAAATATTTCTGTCGGCGACTTTCTCTCAGTACATCTTACAGAGTAAATGAATTCGCCATGAAAAATTAAATACACAAAACATTATGGGTATGAGCAGCTAGGTCGCCATACTGACTAAAGGGATGTTATAACCACTTAAGAAAGTAGGCAAGTATCATATGGCCACGATGGTCTATATTAATTGAAACACTTTTTCCAGGGTCACTTTCGAAAAGACAAATAACAACTCCACATCATAGTGGGCACCAAACGGTCAGTTATTCCGGAGTTAATAGATTTCCCTTAATCACTGCTGAGTTCTTTAAGCCTCCATATGTAACAATTTGCATGTTGTCGTAAACACCAGAACCCAATCAGCACATCTATGGCGCTGTAAGGTGTCAGCCGGCTGCTTCAAAGTGTAAATCAAAAAAAAAAAAACAAAATATATCAATATGAGCCGTAAGATAAGAATGATTGCTGTAAATGCCATGGAATCGATAAATTCGAATTATCCATTAAACTTTATCTAATAGAAGCAATATTTTAGGCAGCGCAGGCATTGCGAAGATGTACCGGACTGACCACATTTGTATAACTTCTTCAAATTTTTTTATAATATTATTTTATATGCAAACGATTTATACTCCTAAATAGGAAACATTTCACTAAAAGACACTTCAGAATAAAGGTGTTTAATAGTTAACAGTTGTGCTTGTGTTAAACCATTATTCATTAAATTAAATTTATTAATTACCATAATTAATTCTAAAAAAAAAGATAATTTATAAAGTTACAAAAAAATAAAAATAATTAATTTAAAAATATATTCTTGTTAGAAAACATATAAATTTTTGTTTGTAATATAAAATAATTTAAAAAAAAACCAAATTATTATAAGATTTCCAGGGAAATGGTGTAAAATATTAAAATAAAAAATAAAAAGTGTTTTAAGAAATATTAATTTTAAAACAAATATTTTATTGAGTAAATTGCTATACGGAAATGGTGTAGTTGTTTTATGAAAACATTTTTAAACATCACTTCAAGTTAAAGTTGCTGTCAACAACACCGAGAGTATAAAAGAAAAACAAACAATATTGAAGCATATAAAATCACACGCATACACATACATACACACGCATATTCATACATAGGCACATAAAGTTTCTGTAATAGTTTAAAGATGGTCGATGTTTTAAAAACAAACCAAATGGAAGGAACAACAACAGCTAAATCCCTAAGTAACGAAAGCAACTCCGGAGACAAAAAGGAAACAAACAAAAACGAACGAATTAGCAACAATAATAAAAATAATAACGTATAAAGAAGAAATAAAAATATTTTAACGGTTGTTAGATTTGTTTGAGATTTTTTTTTTTTTTTTTGAGCCAAAGCCGAAGCCTGGTAACGGAAAAAAGGCACTGAAAATTCAAAAATAATGCTTTTTTTTCACTGACTGTTATCGTGTTCAAGTGTTCAGCGCATTGCTTTTTATTATTTTGAGTTGAAGTACTCACACAAATAATTTTTATTTATTTAATATTTTTTTTTACAATATTTTTTTATTAATTTGATGATTAAATTGAATTTTTATGATTTTTTTTTATTTTTTTTTAATTATTTTCCATTTTCATTTATTTTATTTATATTCTATCGTTAACGGTATATATATGTATACATGGATTTAAATTTTTTGATTTCGTTCCACATTTCTGTGTGTGTTAGTGGTGGTTATGGTTATATTTCGAAATACACACAACGCGCCGCGCTACGCAGCGTATACGTAACCACTTATAACCAGCACCGAAATGAAACTGAAATTTGTGCCATTATCCTTAAATGATGTGTCCTGTGAAAATGGTACATTTTACATACACACACACACAGGCTCCAATACAACAACAACTAAAAACAAGAACAAGCAAACAATGTTTGCCATTATAGTGTTGTTGCTGTTGCTGTTGCTGTTGTCGTTGCTGTTATTGCACTTGTCATCAAAACAAGTACAAGCCAAAGAAAGCGAGAAAGTCTCGCAAAAAAAAAAAAAGAAAAAAAGCAAGTAACAGTACCCAACACAACACAAGAGATACATATGTATGGTGAGAGCAAAATTTTGAGAAGAGAAAAAGCTTTTCAAACCAAAAACAAAAGCTTTTTCGTACAATGATGCTTATATTCAACAAAAAGAGCAAGAGTTGTTGTTGCTTAGTTGGTGAGTAGAAATTTTTGCAAATTTTTGCAACAATTATAACAACAAATTGTGTGACATTCAACTGTCACAGAATATATATGTACATATGAACATACATACCTAGGTATGTCAAATTGTTGGTTGTTCGGTTGCTTGGCTTGGCTTGGGCTAATTTATTTTCTCTGATGGTTTTTCTTTTTTTTTAGTTGAAAATTTTTCTTCTTCTTTATCACTTTATGTACAATATTTATATTTATTGGTTATTGTTGTTGCCATTGTTGTCGCTATTACTCTTGTTATTGTTATCCTGTCTTGTATTTTTTTTTTGCTCTTTTTAATAGCCTTGAGCTTTAAGCCAAGAAAAGATGCAGCAAATTAAAGTCTGAATGAATGAATGAGAATGTCTTGTTATTTTGTATATTATTTTTATCTCTACTACTTCTGCTCTCTTTCTCGCTCTGCTTCTCTTCGCTCCACATATGTATACACTCTACTCATACATGCTTAGCTAGCAAAGCAACAATTGAAACCCGCACAAAGAAAAAAAACCTAAAGTCCCTTAAAAAAAAGATTTTAAAAATAAAACACATTCCCTGTGAAACAAAAAAAAAAAAAATGGGGGAAAGCACGCGGTTTTGATTTGATATCTGGAAAGCTATTTAGGTTATGGCAGTAATTACACTGTCTTACATTGTTTTTTGTTCGTTGTTGTTTTTTGGCTCTTAAACAAAACAGCTGTTAAAGCATTTAAAGAAAAACAATTTTAAGAGAAACTTTTTTTCGTATATTACTTAAGGGTATTAAGGAAAATAAGATGTGAAACAATAATAATAATGATGGGAGAGAATACAAAATACATGTGCTACAAATAAATTCTAATAAATTTTGCTATAAAATGGACACAACATTAAAAAAAATAGAAACAATATTAAAACAAAACAAATAAAACGTTAATGTTGATTATAATGATTGGCGTAGGAAAGCACAGACTTTCAGAGACTTACAGACATACCCATAATACAGTCAGTAACAATATTTATTTTAAAAATTTATTTCTCAGCTTTTCAAAAAAAAAAAAACTAAATTTCATCAAAACTTTGAAGGAAATAAGTCTGTTAGAAGAAAAATGAGTCCTAATATCCTACTATATTATATGGTAGTTGAGTAGTCAGTAATATGGAGACCAACTTTATGTTGCCATATAGAAAGCAATGCAATGTAAACGCGTCCCAAAACTCAACTAATGTTTTACACGAAAACTACCTGAGCAGAAAATTAAACTTCAACGCAAAAGTGCGTCTCTGCTATGAATGTAGTACTACAAATAATAATAAAACAGACAGCCAACACTGGCCAACTATAGAGGCCAGTAGGTAGACCTTAAAGATCTTAATAAATTAGAAGGTATAATAATCTCATAAGGTGACTCACGAGAGGATATTGTAAATCGATTAATAAAAATAAATCAGGCGTTAAGCCAGAAGATACATAAATCTCTTTCACTTTTTGTCTTTTCACATGTGTTCTATGCTGATGTAAGGGGACACACCTCGTCTATATAGATCTTCTCAGAAAGACTTGTAAATATTCAGGCTGAATGTCATCTTAAACAAAAAAAGAGTTGGCGAAAAACGCCAATCGCTGAAAGCAACTGAAAAAAATTCTTAGGACATAACACATAAATTTTGTATGGACTGGAATCCTAAAAACAGTACTAGATGAGGTAGATCCACTAATGCCTGGAGAATACATAATTGGCCATTACAATCGTTCAATCAGGATTAAGACCAAGATGTTCACTACTTCACTAGACTACTTGCAGAAACTAAGATTACAAGAATGGACATTTCTTCCACCCTGGTAGCATAGGCGACATATGGCAAAATTTAGACATATTTGTAGTAGCTTTTACTATGATTGAATATTGAAAAACAAACTTACTGAGCATTCAGCAAATTCAGCGCAACACAAAACACTACCCTGTTGAAAGGTGAAATATTGGACGATTGAAAAGAACAGCATTGGAAACAGTGGAAAATGTAAATCCGAACTTAAAGGGAATTCTATAGGAAATGGAGAATGGAGAACTATCTGGAGATAACACAATAACGACCAGCCTTAATAAAAAAAGATCCACAAGAAATGAAGGAACTTTAAACTGTTGTAGTTATTAGAGACTCAAAAACTTGATATTTTATGCACCTAAAGAGTATTATTTTAATTTTAAGTTAAGATTTATAAAAAAAACTGTATGGCTAATAATACTAATAATAATTGGCACGTATAAGGGTCTTCTAACATAATAGAAATAGGGGAGCTTAATTTGCAATCGTTTTCCAATTAAAATTTTCAATTTTAGTTTAAGTTTTCCATTCTCTAATTAAAATTTTTGCATTATTTCAATACAATTCTGCTAAGATAGTGTAAGTGTACGGCAATTTTTTTAAATTACTGTACATTCCGATACTAACTAAACGAAATTAAAACAAAACAATATCTTATGCATGTACACACACACACACACCCATAAACAAACCTAAGCAATTATAGTATAGAAGACCACATATTTACTTAAGCACGCAGCACAGAAATATGCATCATTAACACAAATACAAACAAAACAACAACAGAAAGAGAGAAAACATATTCTACTACTAACGAGTATTATTTGCACAAACATTTACGCATACATACACACACACAAAGAAAAAAAATCAAAACAAACAAACATATCGTTAGATAAGCAAAAAAAAGAAAAAGGAAAAAGAAAAAAGAAATACAATGTAAATAAAAGAACACAAAACAACAACAAAAATCAAAACAAAATACAACAGAAACTAAGTAAGAAATCTAAATGAGAACAAGTTACACACACAAACAAAATAAAAAAAACTGAAAATGCCTATACAAGTAACAACAAATAACATTGCCTTACAGTCGTAGTAGTAATGTAGACAAGAAGTAAGAGCGAGAAGAAAGGATTACAAAAAAAAGGGAATAAGAAATAAATGTTTTGCTTTACTGACTACAACAACACACATGCATACATACAAAAAAGGGAAAGCAAGTAATAAAACAAATAAAACAAAATATATTAAACCCCGAAAGAAAAAAAAAACAAAAAAAACATATCCTTTCCGAGAGACATCGCGTCGCATACATATGCTTCGTTGATTTTCAACAACTGCCAGTAACGAACTAAAACAATTGGGACAGAACCTAATTTTTTAACTGACATTCAAAACAACAACGCTCTGCTCAACATTATTATCATCGTTTTGAAATGAAGCAAAAACAAAAGTAGGCAACAAAAGAACAACAAAAATATCGTCTATTGAGTAAAATACTGTAACAACAAAAACAAAAACAAAATATGTAATTGAGAATAAAAGGCAACAACTTTTACTTGCATATGAACCACTAACACAAGCATACCATTGAAACGAACACACACATACTACCCCAACAACATAAGCATAAAAACAAGTTGAACGAACTTTAACTATACACACGGGTATTAATGGAGGATACTTTTTTTTTGTTCTCTGCTCTATTGGATGGATGGTAGTAAAAATTCTGTTAAAAGCTTTAAACACAGTTTTGGAGAGAATGTTGACAGAGACAGAGAGAGAGAGAGAAAGAGAGAGAGAGAGAAAGAGAGAGAAGAAAAGAGAGAAAAAGAGAGAGATAAGATAGAGAGAGAAAGAGAAGAGCAGACACGGATAGGAAGAGCAGGAGGGCAGAGAGAAAGAGAACAAAAAAGCTTTCTCTTGTGAGTTTGTAATAAAATGAGAGTAAGTTCCGCGTTATGAGATTTTGTAATTGATAAGAGCCATGCATGTATGTGTGATAACAATTTTTTAAACTTTTTCAACTCCATGTTTACAAGGAATGGTAATGTTGCCTAAGTGCAGTCGCGGTAAGATAAATAGAAACGAAATCATTCGTTTTGTTTATTCGTAAGTAAAAAATAATTTTTTTTATAACTTTTTAATCTTAGCGCGTCAAGAAGAGAAGATTGAAATACGAATGCAAAATATTATTAACACGCGACATAGTCTTAAAACAGTATTACCAAGCGAGTGAACGATGAAATACCCTTTTTGAAGGGCGAAAGATGTGCTTTACTACATGAGGATGCGAAAAAATTGCAATAATACACGAGGAAGCTAAAAAAATTTGCCTTTTCAAGTGTGGAAACGATAAAATCTAAAATCATCGTGCGAGATGTATTCTTCATACAAATAAAATAAAGTAGGGAAAAAAGTATAAACATTGAAATCTCGTATTATTGCGCGAAAGTATGAAATAATAAGTTTATCGAGCGAGATCAAAAAGCACGCTTTTACCCAATTTAAGCATAAATACGAGAAACAAATGAAAAACTCCCTTTATCACGTAAAAGAAGGACAAAATTGTCCTATCGAGTGGTGGAGCAGAAAACCGTTTGTTTTCGTGCGCAAAGTATGAAGAGTAAATGATATATGAAAAGCGAAAAAATCGCTTTTTCTCGCGACGAGGTGAAATATTTCATCAGCACGAAGCAACAAAATTCTCGATAGATCGAAAATAGGCTACAGTGTTTTACAGGCATATTATAAAAGTGTTGCAATGCTTGTTGGGTGATGGGATTCTCCCTGAAAATTTCTTAATTTGTGCGGAAAGCAAGATTGCTATTGCAACCTCAGTACCCGTCTATAAATGCCGGATATTTCCCAAAGAAATTTGGAATCATTCACAGTCAAATCTGATATAAATTGCAGGGCATAAAAATATCGTCGAATATTCCAGGTTGATAAACGTTACCAGGGCTGGTACAGAGCGACATTTTTCAGAACATAGCTGTTCTGATTTCTTAGTTGAACTAGAAGATCTCTGGCCTTTTTAGGCGCATTTTTTTTTTGGCGCATTTTAAATTCAAAAATTTTAACAGATTACAACAGTAATCATGTAATGCTCTACTAATATTAATTGAATTACAATCGAACATACATAGTCATATAATGTACTTA
This sequence comes from Sarcophaga bullata, assembly GCA_005959815.1. Lineage (NCBI taxonomy): Eukaryota > Metazoa > Arthropoda > Insecta > Diptera > Sarcophagidae > Sarcophaga > Sarcophaga bullata. Next base: position 269,289 of record QOCX01000133.1, on the reverse strand, counting down.
ATAAATAAAAGATCGTATATTTTATAAATTTTATTACATTTTTTTTTAAATTTCATTTACAAATTAAAAACGAAAAGATAAGAAAGCAAATCAAACAGTTTAAATGGCAGCAGAGTCAACGTAATTGTTATCAGCATTTGCTTTGAATTTCAAATATGTTATCACTGAGTACACATGACGGCATAGGCTCTCAGAAAAGTGCACAAATTGTCTTGAAATTTGATTTACTTTGGTTTTCCAAAGTGCTTGGAAACGTTTTGTAAACAACTACAAGGAATTTTAAAAGACCACACCTCTCTCTTACCATCTCTACCACCCATATGCTTAGAGGATAAAAAGGATAATTTGAAAACTAAAAACAACAAAACTGAAGTAAATGTGTCTGTAAGGCTGACAGACTCAAAACATGTTGGCAACAAAAAGAAGACTATTTAACCCTAAAAAGTCTTCATTATAGTGTGGCCTTTTGGTAGACTGTCATCGATAAAAATTGAAATGTAAAACTCTCTTTAATGCGAGAAGATTTATTGCGCTTCAGATTTACTTTGTAGAGTTACAAATGGTCTACTTGTTTATGCATGGATTACTTGCCGGACTATATGCCATGTGGATACATTGTACCTTCTTGAAATTACTGTATCCTATCTGAGAATCTTCAGGCTCTCAGTGAAATTGTCTATTATATCTGATATGAATCTAGTATTGATAGGAGATTTCACACTCAAATTCCTAGAATTAGAAGCTGTGAAAACAGATCCGCTAATGTATTGCGCTCTAGGAATTCTGCAAAAGGCTATATGCATGATTCTTAAGTTGAGGAAAAAGTAGGCTGAGATATTTTCTCCGAAATCCTAAATTTTATAATATTCTTCATCTGCCTGATTACTACCCAGGGCAAAGTAATTAACATAAACCAAACTGCAGAACTGATCTTGGGTAAACGACCGCCAACTGCTAGTATTTCTATTATCTTCGATCAGATCAATCAGATTACTTTCGGATGCAACATTCAGGCCCAAACTGATTGATCGTAATAGATTTTGTTTCAGTCTAATATGGGTTTCTTCCTTTCAATGCAGCAAATGCAGAGATAGGAGTGCATCATTATTTGCGATGCTTTTCATACGAAATGCTGGACCTATATTGCAAGGACTTAACAGCAGAAACTACTCAAAGTCTGTAGACTACAAGAACATGGCACATATTAAGTATTGACCACTCGAAAATCCTAAGATTCTATTGGGACCTCTCGAAAGAAGTTTAAATCATCCACTACAGATAAGGACTTTAGGAAAAGGTGTGCAAGGCACTTAGTTCAGATTTTCGCGGATGGTTCAAAATTGGATGGAACTTTTCGGAGTCGACAGATTAGGCTCAGATTTCTAGATAGTATATTAGGATAACTTTCTATAGCCGGACGGTTGACAGAGCACTACAGTGTGATATGACGACCTTCAGACGGTTTACGACTGCAACGAATCTTTCGATGTAAAGGCAGAAAGGCATTCACATTATAAGTTTTCCGTGGCATAGTGGTATCCGAGGAGAGTAAAAAGCCTATAAACACGCCCTTCGTGGCACAATCATCGAAAGCTCTAGTGAGTTGTGCATTGGAGTATGCTTTGAAAACCAATGAGTTCATAATTTCGCATGCAGGCTAATGACTAGCTACGAAAGTAAGGAAAATGGGAAAAATGTTCTTCACCAATTGGAGAATTACCCCATGAAAGGAGTAATCTCCTTGGTTGCAGGCAATCTCACCGACCTATCGAAAATGGGCATTAGGAATCTGACTTTTATGGTATCACTATGGGTCAGATTCACATGCCCTGCCCTGTGACACCCTACTACCGTATTTGTGGGCCGCTGGCAAATCCTGGCTTGAGAAAAAGGTTTGCTTTTTTATCATATTCATCTGGCCTAAATGGGTTAGAAAGCATACTACTTAAATACGATTATAGGATCTTCTGTCAGTGTATCCATTTTTCTAAGTCAAGGATAGGTCATGTGGAACTTTGCTTACCGCTAAGGACTTCTGCAGAAGTTATCAATCAGTTAAGATGATATTTATTTGCCAATATATCCGGCTCGCTAACTTTAACTTCTTGCATTTTCTTGATATTCCAAGAAAGCTTTTCATAGTAGATATCGGGTCGATGCTAGTTGTCAGGAACTTTTAATCAGGAATTAAAAGTTAGTTCTGTAGCATAGCCTCATAGGGTATTACAACGCTAGACCTGTTCTAGAGTGCATTGCCTTGTGTTCTATCCTAGCCTCGCCTAAGTCAGAAGACACGAGTTTTAATAGCCCTGATTGTACTTTTCAGTGTATTTTATAAAATTCTTAATAGGAATTCATGCAATAGGTGCTTCAAATAATAGTTTTTCTATTTTTTTTTCTTATAATTTATGTCACACCCGATGGTTTATTATTTTTTTTTTTTTTTTTTTGTTAAATTTATTATCTTATCGCAAAAGATTATTGGAATTAAAAATTACGTGAAGGCAAAAGAATTTATGTGATGTGTGATGTTTCAAATCGAATTAAAATTGATGAGACGTTGTTAAACGAATAAAATTCACCTGGCCTTCCCATGGATTATTTTGAAGAAATTGGAATCTTTCGTGTTTTTAACTTTGAGTTATTAATCGTACCCTTTAAGTGCCAACTGTAACCTTTACAAATGGACGGAAGATGAATGATGAATCCGAACACTGTGAAAGGATAAACTGGTCTTTGCAAATAACGAAATGGTAACGGTGAAGGTGTAGGTCAATTCTGACTTGGTCAATATTTACGATTAGACCCCTACTATTGACGTTTCCTTAAGTGATTCAGTTCATTATCATTTGCTTCAAAACGGGCACAACTCGCAGATGGAGTTTTGAAATTGGTGCTGACGGTGGAGAGCTTAAGAAGCCCGCTTTTTGGGTCCTGCGACTAATGACTTGTATGATGTTAAGCTATCTTGGCGTTATTCTGGACAGCAAGCTGAACAGATAGAAATATGTCAAGGGATTAAAGCGGGTCTAAATGTTTGATACAAGAGTCGCTGATCCATAGGTAAGATTTAGGAGCTTTCATGAAAGACCATTCATTGTCTTACGGCAATTGTCGGACCAGCTACTCCTAAAGAAGTATTGCTTTGTTGACGGCTGGCGCTTTACGTTACGTATAAGTCTGAAAGGATCAAGACACTGAAAACAGCGCCTACCCTGGAAGTTAATCCGGAATTGTATATAACCAAAGAAACCACTAGAGAAGAACAAGTATAGAACTTTTCTTCTTTGGTAAGGAGAAGGTTTATAGAACAACCATTCTGTATGGTTTGTGAACTTATATTTACGCCTAGATTATGGATTCTTATTCTGGGAAGGACCCCATGGAACTATGTGAAACTTCCAATAGGGTTCGTATACTAACTAGATTCACGGATGTGGTTGGAAGCTGTATGTAGGTTTGAAGCTTCACTACAGACTGGTAATACTGCAAGTGTTTTTCACACATAGATCTCTCTAAGGCCGTAGCTAAAGAATTAATCGTGAAGGAATTTTGGTCTGGTTTGATAGCGAATAGAGCGGAAGCTTTATAGGGCCTTTTGGAATTAATTTCTGTCGGCTTTCAAAGGATAAGAAAGCTATTACCCCTGCTAAATTAGATTCTCATTTCAATGATGAGTTAACGGTTAATTCAAGTTCTCTAATGAATGATAAATTTTCATTAGGAAATGGATTTCAAGTAAAGAAGTAGAAATTTTGAGAGTGTATGTCAGATTGCTATATGACCCAGCAAACATTTGACCAGCAGTTGACGGTAGTAAAACAGACTTGTTGCTGGGATTGAATAAGCCAAACTTCAGTCTGGTAACTGATTCCTTTGTGGGGCATTATTTTTTGGTGGATCGCAGACGGGCAAACATTTGGCCATCTGTTGATGGTAATTGAACAGGCACGCTGCTGAGATTCAATAAGCCAATCCTTAGTCTGGCATTTGATTCTCTTAAAGGACATCGTTTTTGTGACGGATCGCAAACGAGCATCTAGGATAGATCTCAACTAAATTTCAACAAGTTATGTAGAGATGAAGAAAAGCAATTGTGAAGATTTTGATTGAAAAAGTAGAACAAATAGAAAAGGCATCTCTATCAGGCGTAAATATTCGGTATCTTCTAAGGCTTAATAAGGGATTATGGTGGCTGTGATATGATTATTAAGCAACTGATGACCTCAGTTTATTTTTTCTATTTCTCTTGTACCCCCTCTTTCATTTTAGAGTTTCGAACACCGAGTGTTTATACTGACTATACATATATACCTCCATAAGCGGTAACACGAGATTCATTTTACAAAAGCTTTCTATTAGCAAAATAATAAATATCTTTTCACTACACCTAATAATAGGCATTAACTAATTTAATTTGAAAAAATTTTTACAACTAATGAAAAACTTTCTCTGGACTTTTCTTAATAATAATTTAACAGAGCCTTACAAGCACTTACCTAAGGTATCATCAGCAAAGGTCACACCTAAAACTGATGTTGGTGTTTCAGCATGATCTGTAAAAACATAGAAAAACGCATGAAATGATAAACTGAAAAAAAAAACAAAACAAAACAAAACAAAATAAAACAAAAAACTTTAAAAAATAAAATTAAAACACCTTTGAAATAAAACAATTTCTTTATTGTTCTTTTATAAACCAACAAAAATAATTGATTTTTATTTTACACAAGTCACCATAAAAATAGAATTCATTAGAAAAGAATACACAATACAATTTCAAATTCAATGTAAATTAAATGCTGAACTTTCGCTGCTAGAAGTATTAGTTACCAAGGAATGACTCGACTTCTGGGATATAAACTTACTGTTGCAGGTTAAATTATTCAGAGATTTATTAACATTTGCCAATATTTTCAATTGATTTTTAGTGAGATATTTCAAGATATTATCGTAAAGCTCAGCGGGTAAGCCATCCAGTGAAGGGTAAATCATGCAATTCAACCAGTTAAGCTGTTGGCAACGCATAGGTACAAATAATTGATCACGTAGAGTATTGGTCAACTCTTGCAGCTTACTAAAGCGTTGATATAACGGTTTATTTTTAGACCGTATAGAGAGCACATAGCGGCCAATAGATAAGGCACTACTAAAACCTTTGCTTTCCGATGAATTTGCAGGCGATAAGGTTACTATAAGCAGATCACCCATCACAAAACCAATAAGAAGACTATACAGGTGATCAGAGTTGGCACACTCCATGGCCACTAGACTGTGTAGCTTTAAGGTGAAACGTCGTAAGTCCTCACTGCGTGTATAGGCTGGCTTAAGGTATGACAAACGTAAGACATTTTTGGAATGAAACGAACTGGTAGCGTCTAGAGCATCGAGATAAAATTTTTCTTCTTCATAATCTGCTTGCGCCACAAAACCAGACTCTAAGGCCACTATATACACCAGCAAGAAGAGTAATTCGCTGTGTGTCAGCTGAGTGTTGTCGAAATGTTGCAGCAATTTTTGTACATGCACTGGCGTACAGTCAGCTGTTGTATCTGCTAAGAGTAGACAGTTAAGATTGATTTTCTCATCGTCAGGCAATGGATCACGATGATGTCTTTTAATCACTGCAAATTAAAAAAAGAAATTGAGTTTAAATGGTTTTAAACATCAGTATTGATTTGCAAGCGTTAAATTTCAAAAATTACATGCGAAAAATTATAGAAAAAAAAATTAACAAACCTGGTGGGATATTTTATTTCAAGTAAACAAATTAAACGAAATTAAAAAAAAAAGAAACGATAAACACAAGCACTTTTCAAATTATTCATTAACGTATGAATGTAAATACGATTCTCTACACTTAACAAAAAAAAAACAAAAAAAAACATTATAAATAAAATCATTTTTACACTTAAAATTTAAAATCAAAACTTATTTACATGCTGCATTCACAAAAAAAAAATTATAAAATTTTGCACAGATTACTATGGATTACATACACGTTTTCCTGGTTTTAAGATTCTAAATGCAAGAAGAATACAATTTTTTATTTAAAAATCTTACTGACATTTTTGCATATGATTGATTTTGACACAGTGATAGCATTCTACAGTCTAAAGTCAAGGTTTTGACTAAGGCATTGCGAAGAATTTGGCAACCCAACCTGCTTGGGAAAGGTCGTATAAAAGAAAAATAGACACTGCGGCTAACCTATGACCAAACTAAACTTACTTTATAGTTTTAGTTTTTTGGCGAATTTTTATTTTCCTAACTATTAGGATGGGCTTTAATCGATGAGCATGCGAAATGGAGATTGGGTCCTATAGAAGACATCCCTTGTTTGAATAAGATATCCAACATATCTCATCATAATGTACAATAAAGCTCTAACGTATTAGGAAATAAATGCTGTATTAAGATTGGACACAACATTTTAAAAAACTATGACTTCTTGCCTTCTGGTAATTCTTTCTTTATTTTGGCAATTTATGGATTCCTCTCTACAAAAAACCACTCGAATTTTGTAGCCAAGATTGAATCGAGCCAATGTCGAATATCCAGCAGTGCAGCGTATTGCAGTGAAAGCATTCTGTGTCGATAAAACAAAGGACCGGCTACGCCAAGCGTTCTCAATATAAAAAAAATAGGGCCGCATACCTGGTTACATAATCAAGACATATTTCGGCAAATGCTGACTTCACGCCAATTCATTTTTGCCTCTAGACGTTTCCTGTGATAGTCTGGCGTCTTTCTGATCCCACAAAAAACACAAAATTACTTTGGAGCAATTCAGAATTATCGTGGAGAAAATTCTACACATAGTCCGCGTTTCATATATGATTTCTTGCGCATAGGCTTGTCACAATGAATCAATTTTTTGCCCCCAGTGTGAAAATTTGATGCAAAAATAATTTCTTTATAAAGCTTTATAAAGGTTTTGGTTCCCTTGCCTTTGAATTATTTCTTAAACCTGATTTCGCAAGTCTTTCTTGCGCGGGTCACGAATAATGATTGATTAATGTTCCCAATTTACGGCTTTTTGAACTTTTTTGTTGTTCTGCATCACTATACTGTTAAAAACATCAATTTTAAAAAATGCAAACCACTCAATTTACTGTGTTTTTAATAGATCGTGTTCAAACGAAGATTCGCACTTCAACCCAATGATGTTTTTTTTTTTTTAAAGTTTAGAAGATTGTCTTGGATTTGTCAGACATTGATCTGCACAAAAAATGCCTGATCCATATCCACTTTCGTCCACTAAATTCAATCTCAATAGTAGTCCGCAAGGTTTGTTCCCATAACCTATCGAACTGTCTGCTAGGTTCTTGCATTGTATTCGCCTCAAGCATCCGTTAACAATAATTCGGATTGTCTTGAGATTACAAAAAGCTGCAATCCATGATTCACATCCGTCCAAGGCTATTACTAAGAACGTTAGTGTTATAGAGTTAACAAACCAAACGAAAATTTAAGAAAGACTTTAATAGTCGATGGTAGAATACAAAGTTATTGAAATAAGTGATCAATCAGTCAGTTCAGTTGTACTGCAAAGTTATCGCTTTTATGCTTAACAGACTGTATGCAGGTATGGCGGATATTGCTATTTTATCAAAAATATTTTGTTTTTATTCTCTCATTGCTCTGCTTATGCTTTTCCGTACCTATTTTACTGTTCAAGATAACGTTCATTATTAGTTATTGTTATTATTTTCATTCCCCCTTAGCCTTTATTTAATGTTAATTATCAGCATTTTCTGTAACAATAGGCAGGAACCTAGCATACTATTTGTACTTCTGCTTTTATACTCTTAGCAAAACAAATAACGTTTCGATGCAGTTAAAAATTAAAGAAAAACGCTGAGTGTGGAATTGTGTAAAAAACTGATAAGAGTTACGAAATGTGTGAAAATTTCATTTGAAACAATTTTAAAAATATTACAACAAATAACAAGATGGTACTTGCAAAATGAAATTCGAAGTAAAGAAAAGAAGAGGGCCTCATATTTGCTTAGGACTATTTAAAATATTTATTTTAAAATCAATAGAATTTCGAAAGAAGAATTTGTTTTATGTACGTCTGATGCATTCGAAACTTTATAAATTATTTATTATTTTAATGACATATGATACTGTTTCCTCAAAAAATTATGTTTATCTGATCTCAGTCATGTACTTCGAGTAAAGTTTGAACGTTATAAATAAACTTTCAGATGATAAAAGAAATTTTCAGAAATTGACGATAGGATGCATGCATTTGGATGCATTACTTTGAGAAGATCTCTGTATTCTTATTAGAAAATCTTTAAAAGAAATTAATAAAGTAAGCAGACAGTGAGTAGGGTGCTATTCTATTATGTGTCATGGATTCAATGCCCAACAAAGTCTCTGGTCTGTTACTCTTCACACCGTTGCACCATAACCTTACTTAACTGTCTGATGTAATTAGAATAAAATTTATAATCGTATTATAATAAATAACTAAATTAACAATGAAGCAAGTCCATAATGTAGGGTAACACAATGAAGGTTGTAGGTCTAGCCTCAGGCATTCTAATACGTAATGAAATTGAATTTAAAACAATTTTATTTTCTGCACAGCAAACTCAAAATAAGTCTGAAAACAACAACAAAAACGCATTCAACATTTAACCACAAATGCAAGTGGTAAATGGAAAAAATAAGAAAAATTAATAATAAAATAAAAATAAGAATAAATAATCAAATCAATGCATTATTAAACAACAACAACAACAACAACAAGAACAACACAAAAAAAATTATACTATTGGAGGCAACAGCAACAGCAACAGCAAGAAAAGAACAACAAAAAAGGCTAAAACAACAATTTTCTGAAAATGAGTAATCAAAAATGCTGTGCGCTCTCCATACATACTTTACGAATTTCAAGAACTTACCATTTGCTTCGTCAGTTAAAGGGGAGGTCTGTTCATTTGCCGCCTCGTCCTTTTTCTTGTGTTTCTTCAAGGAGCCCATTAAAGTACTAGCAGCCTTACTAATCGAACTGGGCTCCGTTGCACTGGCGGCAACCGTAGCACTTGAAGAAGTGGTCGTTGTAATAGCGGCATTAGTTTGTTGCGACATGTCCAGTTTTGTTTACGAAATCAAAACATGCGTCAATAATTTAAAAGAGAAATAAAACTTTTCAATTTAATTTTGGTTTCTTTAAAACGAAATGACTTTTAATTTTTATTTTTTACACGAAAACAAAACACAAACCGAAAAACTAAAACACAAATATCATTTACTCTTATTCTTTATATTTTTTCGCATTTTATTTTACACACATTCACGGAACACTTACACACACATACACACAAGCGCGCTTATTCGTAGGCTTGAAGCTTTTATTGTTGCTTTTATTCTAATTCTGGACGATTGGAAACCAAAATGAAACAAATTTTTTTCAATTTCATTACAACCACATTATTTATTTATATTTTTATATAAATGGAAATGTAGTATTTTTTATTGTTTTTGCACTTTTTCTTTATAAAATTATCACAAGTAGTTAATAAAACAAACACTCACGCACTTTATTTAAAATAAAAAAATATTCTACTAAACAAGACAGTATTCAACAAGTTCAGAAAAAAAACTAAAATTTGCAAAATTTTTGTGACATTTTCTTTTGTTCATTGATTTTGCAGCAGGGTTGTATAAAATAGTAACATTCTGATTAGAATTAAGGGCTACCGTGCTACGTAAGGAAATGGAACTGAAAATGAATCTATTTTTATTTATATATATACTCTTTATATAGAATCCCTATAATATCTTCTATCTAAAAATAGAGAATAGTAAGAATAGTAAGTTTCTTCTGCGGTACTAGCTAGCCCGAGAAATGACTGTGGTTCTCTCTGTCTTACTTCCTTTTTTCCCCCTTTTACGTACGTTATGTAACTTCTCTCTTTTCTATCTATTTTAGTTTTCAATTGGCTGTGTTTATTAGCTATGATTTATGAATGAAACGTTTAATTTATTTCTTGAAAATTAAAACTGTTATCTGGCATCCTTTTTACCGAATGTGACATCTTATTGTTCACAATTTTTTTGTACCGTACGTAAACAAATACAATGTTGTATTAATTATTGCTCCCAAGAATGCTTTTATTACTTTCAAATACAACCCTGTCTTAAACAAAATTTCGTTTGTCATTCTTGTTGCCTGTAATAATAGACAACCAACAGCCAAATTTTGTTGCAAAAAAATATTGCAAATCATTATTAATATTTAAATAAATAAAAATGAATTTCCTTGGTATTGAACAATTTCCCGACTATAAAGTACCTGGTGCTCAACACCAGGAATTTTCTCCCTATGAATCGAATGGAGGGTAAGCATAATTGCCGTCCCAACATGAGGTTAAAAAGAGGGATTTTTTGTTAAAAATTTTCTTTTTTACAGCTCCATAGTGGCCATAGCTGGTGATGATTATGTGGTAATTGCGGCAGACACACGTTTAAGTAGTGGCTATTCCATACATACACGCAAACAAAATAAACTTTTCCAACTGAGCACGAAAACTGTTTTGGGCTCTACCGGCTGCTGGTGTGACACTTTGGCATTGACTGCTTTGGTTAAGGCACGCATGCAAATGTATGAGCATACCCATCTGAAGACAATGACTACAGATGCCGTTGCCCAAATGTTGTCAATTTTGATGTACAACAAACGCTTCTTTCCCTATTACGTTTCTAATGTTTTGGCTGGCTTAGACAGTGAGGGCAAAGGTGTTGTCTACTCGTATGATCCTATTGGTCATTGCGAAAGAACTACCTACAGAGCTGGTGGTTCGGCCGGTGCATTGCTACAGCCCGTTTTGGATAATCAAGTCGGTTTCAAAAATATGAAATTGGAAGGAAATGTAGTGCCCAAGGTATCAAAGGAACGTGCAGTTGCTATTGCCACTGATGCATTTATTTCAGCTGCTGAACGTGATATTTACACGGGTGACGCTGTCGCAATTAATGTAATTACTGAAGGTGGCAATGAATTAATAGAAGTTCAACTAAGAAAGGATTAAATCTCTTGTAATAAATCATATTTAAATTCGTTTTTCTATGTGAAAGTAATTTTTGGGAAGTGAATTTATGAAATAAAATAGTTTTTACAAAATCGTGTTTGTGTAATGATGGAAAGGGAAAGAGCGAATGTTCATGACTTTCGAAGTTTTAATATAAAAAGAAAAGTCAAACCATTTGAATCCAAATGTGAAATTAATGAAGTTAATTAGAAATAAATATTTTAAAAAATAATTACGTGGATATATATAATCTATATTAAAATATTTTATCTTTATTCCTTGCCTTAAATCTTTGTAAAATTTGCTACAAGGTTAAACGGTCTCACATAAACTTTATTAATTTGCAAGAATGTGATAATGAACCCACTTGTAGAGAGAACAGACAGACCGAGCCCTATGTGGATATATACAAGATAAAATTAAACGTTAAATTTGAACATTGACCATTTTAGGAATCTCTTAGCAGTTGTAATGGCTTTCGGCTGCACATGCTCGAAGTCTATGAATACCTCATAACAAGAATATTTTCCCTGTCAATATTCGTACCTTAAAAACCTAAGTGGAAGAATTCTTGGATACCCAGAATTTATTGATAGAACCAGTCGCGCCAAAGGTAGTTAAAAATATAACCGCTGGCATGACTGAAAAGATGCCAACCAGGAATGACGGAATAGTTAATGTCGGTTTTACAACAGAACCTTATAAGACCCATAAACTCTATAACCATTGAGGTGGCTGCCAATTAAAACTAACCTTTCGTAAGCTTTATATCAAGACTATATACTGTACTGAACAACGACGAAATTTAAATCTAACTATAGAGTATTCGTTGAAAAAGTGGCTATAAAAATAACCAGCTATGAGTATAAATAAGTCCTGACTTTTTGAAAATTTCTACAGCCAATGTAAAGGCTGTAAAAATAACTTTTAATACAAATACAATAACACTGGAGTTAATAAAGGATAATTAAAGAGAAACTATTTTGTTAGAAACACTAGTTTAATGTACATTTAGCAGTCTAAATGTCACATTTTTAGAAAATCTATATTAAACTTCGAAGTGAACACAAATTAAAAAAAAATTTAATTTATTTGAAACTGATGACGGTTTTAAAAGACTAATAAAATAAATGCAATACGATAAAAGCCAATATGTATAATGCTTATAAGTAAATGTATGTTTAATTTTTTTAAACAAATTATTCCATTAGTATCTATTTACAGACAAAAAAACGTCTATTATGCACTGATATATACTATTTGTTTAAGTAAATTAAAAAAAAAGCAATAGTGTTCACATGAAGCACAGTATTTATCCTATTTCATTGATAAATATTTAAGTTTTTTTTGTTGTTGTTTTACTTTTTATATAAACAACAACAACAAAAATTGATAACAAAAGGGAGTTTAAAAAAGATAACAAACCAAGCAAAAAATAAACTATTTTAAGTATGGACACATGCACACATATGATGACTAATAAAATGACAATATTTGATTTCATAATTAAAACAAAAACTCTTTTGCTTACGCTTTGCACTTAAATTGTATTTAAAAAACTAATTTATTAGTTTCCAAAAAAAAAATTTAAATGACAAATAAATTCTTGAGAAAATCGTTCAATATTTTGAGTATAAATGGCACATAAAGCGACTGTTAAATGCATGCTAATATAGTCTACAGTTGATTAAGAAAATATTTTAGATTTCTAAGAAAATATGTTTAAATCTTTTGGTAATCCTATTCATTAAAATTTTCAAAAGTTCAACCCACATGTGAAATTAATAAATTTCTCAAGTTCAAAATGAAAATGCCCAAACAATTACTTTTTGCAAAAGAAATTATTAAAATCAGCTACCCAGGTTCTTTAGAAACTTTATGTTGAAAAATAATTTAATGTTGGTATCATACATACATATGAAACTGGTCATTATAATCCTTCAGTCAGAATTACAACCTAACTTTTCACACCATTTATGTTGTGTGTGTTAATTTTATACATGAGTGGAGGCCACCTACAGTTTAAAGCCGACTCCGATCAACAGATTGTTGAGAAACTTTTCATCGCAATTTTATTTACTCGCACTTTGCCAGAAATCTGCTGAGAAAAAATAAGCCTTCATTTCGTTGGAGATGTCTGGCCTGGTGTTTGAAACGTAGCCTTACTTTTAATAAACCAGCACACTCACTACTAGACTACTTTATCTAACATATTTGCGCTAATTTAACTTACTTTAGCATAGTTGAGAATTTATTTCTACTTACCTGAGGCACATGTGGAAACGTTCAACCTTTTCTTGCCACAGTCACGATATGCAGTATTATCGAAAAATTTAATTACACTGGCTTAATACAAAACACTTTAATTAATTAAATTAACTTTAAAAGCACTCCCAATCCTTATGGAATTTTTTATAACACTATATATCTATATAACTGTAGACCACAGAGTGGTTCGAAATGATACAAACCAAATTGAATTATTAATGAGTATTGTTTACATCATTCAAAACGTTCAATTTTAATTTACGAAGGTTAGGTTAATGGATTTGTAAAGATTGCGGAGAATATACAAAACTTTTCGAAATAAAAAAATTTAAAAACCTTCACACTTCAGTGATTTTTTGACCATACATTACATGAAGGATGTTTTTAAAATAGAATTGAATTAGAAATTTAAAAGGATTTTTGGCTAATTAAATAGAAAAACCTTGAAGTTTTATAAGTTTTGGTTTTGGTTTTTTTTTTGCTTTTATTGAGTACAAATATAAATTACTTTTGTCGCATTGGCCTTAACTTTTGTGACGGCCAATTGTTCCAAAATGTAACCTTGCAAAAGCTTGTTGTTGCTAGAGTAATGTCTGTTTAAATCATCAAGAAGTTGTTGTTTTAAATTTGTTGTTTTTGATTTTTTTTTTTTGAATTTTTAGTGTTTTTATTTGTTTTTTTTCTTTCTTTATTATATAATAATATAATTTATAATAATATATGCAGTAATGGAGAGGTTGTTGTTTTATATATTCTTTTTTTTTTAGTTTTAATCATCGGAATAAAACTGTAGGTTTTTAAATATACTGTATTAAGGGATGATGTTGTTAATTTAAGTTCAAGAATGTCTTAAAAAGTTATTGCTTTTCATAAATGATGTTTGTATTGGCAAATTAAACGACAGTTAAATTAAATATCTTTTGTTTATTTTTTGCTTTTAAGTGAAAAGAAAAAAATGAAATTAAAAATAAAATCAATAACTTGGAAGAAATTGAAAAAGCAAAAGTCAAAAATAAAATTAAAGTTCTTCTTTTTGACCTGGAAAACTAAAAAAAAATTAATTAATTTTTGATTTTATGGAATATACAACAACAACTTTTGCTTTTTTTAAGTGTTTTCGAGTTTCTCTTCATTTATTTTTTATCGAGAGAGTAAAGTGTAGTGTTTAGGATTTTAGAAGGAATACAGTTGTAGTTATGATGGGATAGGGAGAGCAGGTGCAGTTTTCTTTCTTTCTTTTATTGAAATTTTGAAAGGCTTTTGATTTTTCGAAAAGTGGGTAAGGTTGGGTAGCAATGGAAATTGTGTTGTTAGTGTATGTATGTATGTATCTGTGTTTGTTTAAAGAGTGTTGTTTTGTTTTTTTGTTTTTTAATTTAATTTTACTTTCTTTTTTTTTTATAAAATATAGTTGTTTTGTTTTTTTTTCTTTCTTTATCTTTTAGTTTTAAATTCAGTTGTTTTTTTTCAGTTTTAAAAATTTAATTTTTAATTAAATAATTATTGTAT
>QOCX01000133.1:240641-252127 GCA_005959815.1 Sarcophaga bullata | reverse complement strand
TTATCATACTTTGCAAAGTATTGCCAACCACTAAACGTTAACATTGTCATATGATTATAGGGTTCTCGTTAAGGTTTGATAATAATTTATCGGTTAAATTAAAAGTTCTTTAAATTCTGTTTAAAAAATTAGAAAAACAAGGATTTGTTGATTTATCTTTGTATATAAATAATGTATTTATTTATTTTCCCATAATAAGAGTACAAAGGATCTATAAAAAGTTAAATTTCGAGAATAACTGATTTTTTGACTTTTTTTTATAGAAGTACGATTTGTTATGGATCCTAAAGGATCAAGACTCCGTCATGACAATATCTTTATTAACATATTTCCACTAGGTATGAGCGGACCTTCTTCCTCGGCGAACTTCAATCTATTGCCGTTATCGAGTTCTGTCTGTTTTTCTGTTCTCTGTTCTCTCGGGTTTCGTGTTTCCCCGTGATTGGTGTTTGAATTGGAAGTTGAGTTCACAAGAACCTTCGTAAACATGCATTAAGAAGTACGTGTGTTACCGTAAACTTTACACATCGATAGGAGGCCGCTTTCCGAGCGGTGTGTTTTTATAATGTAAAAACGAAGATGGCAAGGTCTAGCCTCATAAAGTTTAATCAGATAAGGCAGATAAAATAATATTACTCTCTGCTGGGTCCCAAGTCAAGTAGGGATTATTTGCAATGAGCAAGCAAACTAGCTTGCGAGAAGAGCAGCTGTTTGTAGACACTGAAGTCTTCTGTGGAGTAGGCGACAGTGTGTGGAAAGACTTAGTCAACGAAAGACATATCCTATAATGCTAAAGGGGAGTTATATGTGAACTGTACACGAAAACTAATAGCGAAACTCATACAGTATATTATGATAACGAACAAAATTAATTTGGAGAAAGAAACACAGTGATCCGCTTGAGCGCAGGCCGTATACATGATCGTATATAGAATACCCTGAGAGCTTACGAGGTTCCGGAAAAAGAAATTCTTCGAAGAAAGTAGATTTTTATTGGAATTTCTTTCTAAAATAATGTTTCTTTTTAGTTTCTGTTTAAACAGACCTATCATAAGACTTACCAGACTTCCTGAGTTAATAAAAATCGTTTTTTATTATTTATTTTTATATTTTTGGTATGACAAAACTATTTCTCATATATCTTTTATTTATTTTTTTTTGTTAATTTTTATTATATAGTTTTCAGTTATTCATACGCACGCCTTTTTCTTTTTTTCTCTTGTTTGTTTTTCGTTCTGTATTTGAAACTTATTTTCTGGTGTTTAATTAAAAATTATATTTTAAGAATTAAAAAAAAAAGTAATTATGGTTTAAGTATTCGTAGTTTATGAAAATGTTTAAATATGTTTAATTATTTAAAAAAAAAGATAGAGGAAAAAAACTTAAACATTATGAGATTATAATTCTATTATTATAAGGATTCATTCATTCTTCTTTTGCTTATAGTTTATAATACTAAAAATTATTTAATAATTAATTAAGTAATGACTAACAATTTATGTAAATGCTAAAAACATATTATGATGCTGTTATGTTAATTGTGTTAAAAACAAAAACAAACAAAAAAATATTTTTTAAAGAATATAAAATCAATTATTTAAAAGGTTCTTCTTTTATTTATACGATTTATCTTTAAAAAATATAAAGATAAAATCATTTTTTTTTTTGTTATTTTTACTTTCAATAATAATTTATTTTTCTTGTTGTTGTTGTTGCAATTATTAATGTTTCTATTTATATAAATTCACACACACACACTTATTATTATTATTATTAATATGAAAATATAATGAATTAATGTTTATTAACATTATTTGTTTGGTTGCTTTTGTGTTGTTTGTTTGAATTATTAATAATAATTATAATATAATTTATTTTTGTTTATTTGTTGGTTTGTTTGTTTGATATATAATTTGGTTTAATGAATTTAAAAATGCGTTTGTTTGAGTTTCATTTTCTTTTTTTTTTTTTTTTTTAATGATTTTAGTTGTTTGTGTTTTTATTTGGTTTTCCACTTTTTTTTTTGTTTAATCATAATTATTTAGTTTTTTTTAAAAAATAATATTGAAATTACTAATAAAAGCTTTATTATAATAATATATTTTATATTTATATATATTTTTGTTTTTATTTACTTATTTTAATATTATTTTTTATAAAAATATGTTTTTTGTTTTGTTTTGTTTCGTTATCTAAAAAAAGTTGCGGCAAAAAACGGACATCGATATTTTAAATATCAAAACTACTGGCTACTTGACTTGTTTAAATATTTCTTTTCATTTTATTTACTGTTTAAGATTTTTATTTATATTATTATAATTATTTTTTTTTTTGTTATGCATATAAGTTAAATTTAAAAAATATTTATTAAGATGTTTCGTGTTTGCTTTTCAGTGAATATAATAATTATATAAATTAAACATCATCAATAAAAATAATAATTAAATTAAAATAAATTGCAATGGAAATTATATAAATATTTTATTATATTTATTGCGCTTTTGATTATAAAAATTGTATAGAATAAATACTACAAAAAAAGTTTTTTAAACTAACAAAACTTCTATAAATGGTTGGCATTTAAATTATTTTAATAATAAATAATTATTTAAAATAATTTTATAATAAAATGTTTATAAATGTTTTTTTAAGGAACAAAATATTTTTAAATTATGCCAGCAACTAAATATTAAAAGATATAATTTAAAAGTAAAATGAGAAAGAAATAAAAAATTAACAAAATTTAGGTTAGGTTTAGGTAAAGCACGTGTACTTGTCATTGAGACAAGCACAATGCTCGGAGGTCAACA
Organism: Sarcophaga bullata; assembly: GCA_005959815.1. NCBI lineage: Eukaryota > Metazoa > Arthropoda > Insecta > Diptera > Sarcophagidae > Sarcophaga > Sarcophaga bullata. The sequence goes on along the minus strand of QOCX01000133.1, from coordinate 249,317 downwards.
AAAGTTACAATTAAGAATAAAAAAACAAAATTCACAATATGAAAAAAATATATAAAATAAAAAATCGATATAAATATATATAAATGAAAAAAAAAATAAATACCAGAAACAAAATTTTAATTATAATGGCTTTTCCACTTTTTTTTTTGTTTAATCATAATTATTTAGTTTTTTTTAAAAAAATAATATTGAAATTACTAATAAAAGCTTTATTATAATAATATATTTTATATTTATATATATTTTTTGTTTTTATTTACTATATTTTTTAATATTATTTTTTATAAAAATATGTTTTTTGTTTTGTTTTGTTTCGTTATCTAAAAAAAGTTGCGGCAAAAAACGGACATCGATATTTAAATATCAAAACTACTGGCTACTTGACTTGTTTAAATATTTCTTTTCATTTTATTTACTGTTTAAGATTTTTATTTATTATTATTATAATTATTTTATTTTTTTGTTATGCATAATAAGTTAAATTTAAAAAATATTTATTAAGATGTTTCTGTTTGCTTTTCAGTAGAATATAATAATTATATAAATTAAAACATATCAATTAAAAATAATAATTAATATTTAAATAAATTGCAATGGAAATTATATAAATATTTATTATATTTATTGCGCTTTTGATTATCAAAAATTGTATAGAATAAATACTACAAAAAAGTTTTTTAAACTAACAAAACTTCTATTAAATGGTTGGCATTTAAATTATTTTAATAAAAATAATTATTTTAAAAATAATTTATAATAAAATGTTTATAAATGTTTTTTTAAGGATCAAAATATTTTTAAATTATGCCAGCAACTAAATATTAAGATATAATTTAAAAGTAAAATGAGAAAGAAATAAAAAATTAACAAAATTTAGGTTAGGTTTAGGTAAAGCACGTGTACTTGTCATTGAGACAAGCACAATGCTCGGAGGTCAACAAAAGTTACAATTAAGAATAAAAAAACAAAATTCACAATATGAAAAAAATATATAAAATAAAAAATCGATATAAAATATATATTAAATGAAAAAATAAATAAATACCAGAAACAAAATTTTAATTATAATGGCTGTCATATTCAGCGGCTTTAAAACCATTGAACCTTTTCACAGCGTTCATTTTAAAGTCAAAAACAGCCAGGGAATGGAACCATCTACTATCAGTTACAATGTTTTCCGAAGACGGTATATAGCTGGTGCTATCATCCGAGATAAAAATAAATAATTATACGTTGAGGTTCTAAAATAAAAAAGAAATAAAATACAAACTGAAAAACCTACAGCTGTATAAACGTTATTCGATTTGACCTAAGAAATTTAGTGAATAGTAATTGAGAATAACGAAATTATAGCTACATATGCAGGCAACATTTAAAAACTCTTCTAATCCACTTACGAACACATCTTCCCGTAGAAAATGAAGTGAAACATGATTGAAAGGAAAGATATTTAGCCACATAAGAGAAGCCCTTAATATTTCTAAATTACTAAATTACTTAATCATTGTTGTACTCTATTTGGAAAGTCTTCTTCACGAGATGGCGAAAAGGAAAATTAATAAAATGTTGGTTTTGTAATTTAATAAAAATATGTTTTGTTTTGTTTTTTATTTAAAAATTAATTTGGCTTGATAGGAAAAAAATTTTAAAATTAAACATATGTTTGTCATTGTCATTTTAATTAAAAAATAATATTAATTATGTAATCAATTAAAAAAAAAAATAAAGAATTAATAAAAAATAAATACAAGAAAAATAATTTGCTGAAACATAATAAAATAGGAATATAAATTTTCAAAAAATATCAATATGTATATATGTATGTATGTATGTTATGCATTTATGTATGTATGTATGTATGTATGTAAGAGCATTTAAACTAAAATCTTAAAATATAAAACTGAAATAATTTAATATTAAATGATCTTGCAAAGTAAAAAAAAAAACAAAGATTATTAAGTAGTATTTTTAATTTAATTTTAAATTTAAAAACAAATTTGTAAAGAAAAAGAAAAAATATTAAAGAATTAAAACGTAGAGCATACAATAGTAAAATGATAAAAAAAATATTTTGTTTGTTTTTGTAAATAATAATTTGAAAAGTGAATAAAGAACTTATTTAAACAAAATTATTTATAAATATGTATATGTATATATATATTGTTATAAATATATGTATGTATAATATTTATGTGTATATGCATGATAAATATAAATGTATACTATATATAAATGTATGTATATATTTTAAATGTTTTGTTTTGTTTTTTTTTACGGTGTAAGTATGTAAGAAACTACTGTCTACTTATTTATTTAAATGGATTTTTTCTTTTTCTTTTTCTTTTTAGTTTTTTTTTAATTTTTCTTTTGTTAAATATATTTGTTATTATTTCTTTTTGTTACTTTCTTTCCCTTTATGACTAGATTTTATAAATAATGTCTGTATATCATTTTTGTTTGTTTTTTTTAATTTAATTAATTTTATAGAAATTATCAAGAAAAAAATATTACGTTAAGTTTTTTTTTTTTTTTAAATTTATTATTATTTAAGAGTATATTATATGTATGTATGTATATAGATAGATGTATAAATTGTATAGAAGCTTAAAAATTATGATTTTTATTTTTCTTTTTTCTTCTTAAAATGTTTTGATTAAAACAAAACTAAAAGTTAAATTAAAAAAAAAAAAAACGAATTGTGGTTAAGTGTTCCAAACATTTTCTGAAATTTTCATTTTCAAATTATAAAATTAAAGATTTGTTTTGGGGATTTAAAAGGATGCTGTTCTTAAATATTACGTAAATATAATGTGATGTTTGTTTAAATTAAAAAAAAAAGAAAAACGATTCTTTTTCTTGATTACGATGATTCTAGCAAACTTTAACCTTCTTTAGTTAATACATGTCATATCGTACAGTATTGTCAATGAGATAGAAAAATTAACACCATTAAGTGTATTAATGGTTGAAACAAATTTGCCAGAGACTTACATTTCAATGTCATATGATTGCAACGTTTTCAGAGAAAAATTATTTGATTTCAGACTAAAAGATGAAAATGATTGTCTGGCGCAATCATTTGAAATCGTAAAGTTGTAACCAATTTTCTTTCTACAGATAATCCACGTAGTGATGCTAGTTTTTCATATAATTCGTAAAAATAAAAAAATTATCATATAAATTGAATTAGAAAACAATATGGATCAAGAAAAGTTAATTGCCATGGTTTTGCACCACATTTGAATTGTAAATTTCACTTTAAGCTGCAATATGCATAAAAAACAATTGTGCCAATAGAAAAGAGAATCTAGTAACGATATTGTCCAATAATTGTTATAACATATGATAATCATCTTTATTACGAATGGCTAATGGTAGTCACAAATTCGAACATTATCAGAAATTCATCTTCCATTTGACAATTGCATTGAGATTAAATAACAATGGCAGTGATGATGTCTGTTGTCAGTTGGTGGTCTGATGTAAGACATTTTTATAACATTTTACTGACACTGTTGTAAAGTTTTTCAACTATCTGAATAGAGGTTAATCCTTCTGAAGTTTATAAATTAACAATTCAGACCGTACTGTCTTTTTTTCTTATCATAAATACTGTTATTGGCCGAAACTTGGTGTTGGAAATCATAACTTTGGATGGGCATCTCTTTAAGTATTTCAAAAGTTCTACACCGTTTTGTTCAACAGTAAGTTCTTCTGCAATCTATACGGGCAGCACAATGAGGTCTTCCTACAAGACGTATCCAACCCAACGGATTCGTTTTTTATTTTGAAAGAAATCCGTATTTTAAGTAGTCTAAAGTTTTTCGATAGACCAATACCACTATCACCTTGTTAAAGGTTTAATTTTTTTCAAATCATACGCTTACAATTTTCTTGCTTTACAGGGTATTTTCTATATATTGCCCTTAGTTAATAAGTCTTACGGAATCCTAATTTAGGTTGAGGCGGTTTTGGACTATTTCGGTAGTCCAATTCCTCCTTGTTGGATAGTTTCCTTTTCTACATCCTTGATGGGTGTCACAGTGACATCATTAATTCAAACCAAGGAGGATGTTAGGTTGCATCATCCTCATTTTTTTACCCATCGTACCTAACCTAATATAAAGTTTTTGAACTATGTAAGTTTAAACTACAGAAAGTGTAGAGATTTTCGCAAAATCAACTCTGTATGCAGAAGTGAAAGAAAATTTATAAGCTATGATTGAGGTAAATATTGACATGTGCAAATGGAATCCAGTATCACTGATTGGATATTTTCTTATTTGTCTGAATTTAAAATATTGCAGATTTTTTTTTGTACATTATAGGGAATTTCGGATTGGTAACCATGTTGCCTTTTGACTAATAGATCTGGAAATCAAATAGCATTATTAGGATTATTGAATTTTAATAATTTTGTAATAGCTTAAGGAAAAAATGTACGCAATAAATTTAATCCAATAAAAAATCGTCGAAATTCTTGTAGAATTCGAAAATCGAAATAATATTCTAATACTGCAATACGTTTTAGTTCGATTTTTGCTAAGTTTAAAAATTTTATATGCCGACTTTTATCTCGGAGTACACAAAATTACAAAAGCATACTAAAGTGTATTTAAATAATTCAAAATTGTTAACAGAAAACTAGAAAATGATTTGAATTTTTTTGTTGTATTTATTTTTATAGCAAACAAAGAAAAGAAAAAGTTCTAAAAGCACCTGCTAAACGTTTGAAAGTCACCTTTTTGAATCACAAAGGCTTTGTCTATGTAATGGTTTTCAAAGCATCAGAATTATAGGCCTATATCAGTACATAATAGATGACAAGCAAGTCCCAAAGAAGAATTGATAAAAGACATGTAAACTAATGTTCAATGTTTTATTAACATTAAAGATATTATCCTGTGGAATAAATCACAATTTAGAAAATTGAGTTTTGCTAAGAATAATACAATAAAAAAGAAAACATAACTTTTGGAAATTTGATATAAAATCGTTCAAAATCAGTATGCAAGGATTTGATATTTTAACATCACATTTAAAAAGACAAGTGCTGTCTTTAGTAAAATATATTGAGTGAATGAGAGATCCATAAAAAATTCCCAAAACAAATCCCACTATGATTTAGATGGGAATTTTATATATTTTTTGTATTGCTGCTGCCTGCAATCAATTGCTTTTTTCTCTTTTTTCTTTTAAGTGTATGATTATATAATATTTATGTATATATGCTTGTATATAGTGTAAATTAATTACTTAATATTTCATTTTGTATTGTTTTTTTTTTTGTTTTATATTTAATAATTCTATGTAAACCACTGTCTTTTTTTGTTTAAATAATCTTTGGAGTTGGTTTTTTTAATTTATTTTTGTCTTTTTATAAAATTCCCCTCTGAATCTAACCACAATTCCCCGCCCACCCCGTTTCTTAATATTTACCTATGCAATGCATTCGTTATCTGTTTGAGTGATTGACCAACTTCGCTGACCAAACGTTCATTGTCCTGGACATTTTTTGTGCCAGCCGTTCGCAACGATTGTGATTGTGTTTCGACACGCGTCACCAGTTCGCGGAAATGAAATTTCGAATGTGGCGGCATACATTCGTTGTCGGCAAAAACGACACAAGAATTTTGCAAAATATTCAATTTGTCGCTGAGTTGAAGCCATTGTGAGGCCGATATGGTATTGACGGGATGCTTGAGAGAGCCCTCCAAGAGGCTGACCAATTCCAAAATACTTTCACGAGAGATTTTTGTTGAATTTTCTGGCGTGGTGCCTGCTGTAATATCGGCCACATTGCCACCACCAGCTGAAGCAATTTTCTGAGCCATAGGTGTAGCGTATATGGTGAATTTGGTGGGTTTTAGTGGCACGGCTGGTTTGGTGGCATTTATGGTCGATGTGGCGAGTTTGTTGCTGCTGCCTCCGCTGCCGCCGGTCAAATTGGTATTTTCGACAAACATGGACTGTGTCATGAGATCACTTTCTTGTTGCTGTTGTTGTGATTGTGGTGTATTATCATCTCCCGTTGCATTCGTTTTGTTTGTATTGTGTGGTGTGGTGGTGTTATTAACGGAGTTGAGTTCTGTGAATTGTGTGGAAATAGAATTTGTTAAATGAGTAGTGTTGATGGTGGTTGTGGTATTAATATGATGATTTTGATTTTGAGGAGGTGGTGGGGGTGGAGGTTGTAATGGTGGTGGCCTATTGCTATTATTATTATTTGTGGTCATTCTTGATGATATTTGAGTGCTGTTTTGAGGATAACGTGACTGTTGCAGTGACATGGAAGAGGATGTGGCTGCAGCAGTGGTTGTCGTGGGTGTCACACCACCAGCTGTTGCGCTAGTGTTGGGTTTAAATGCAAACTTAGGAGACAATTGTGTTGAGGAGGAGCTAATATTGTTTGTGGTGGTGGTATTGGTGTTGGCATTCCCTTGCAAATTTTGAGTGCTGGCATAATCAGTTGGTTGCGGTCCGGTTCCACACGTTTGGCCCGGTTGTTCCCATAATTTCTTTAAACTATTAATACTACCTGTACTGCGTCGTTTTCCACATTCTACCACATTTGCCTCGCCGCACGATGAGGTGCTCGTTGCGTTGGCTGTGGTTTCGGTGTTATTCTCCATATTATTGGCATTTGATTGATTGGCATTATGGTGTTGTTGTTGCTGTTGCAGATCAATTTTAATTTCAGTCTTTTGTGTTGTAGAAAATTTCTTGTCGATTTCTTTACGATTTAAAGTGTTTGAACTCGTCGTCGACGATGACGAATTCGTTGTGGTGATGATTTTTGCATTCGCATTTGCATTGGGTGATTTCGAGAGAGTGTCCTTTTCCAAGTCTTTTTTAGTTTCTTTGTCTTTTACGTTCGCATCAGTGTTATTGGTTTTGGGCTCAACCTTACGTAGATGAGATTTGAAATCGATAATATTCGTTTGATTTTCGGGCTTTTGAGTGGGTGTAGGTAGCTTTTTAGGTTCTACCTTTTTCAATTGGGCCTTAAAAGTGTTAGTATTAGTGGTAGTATTGTTACTTGAAGCGTTTTGTTTGGGTAAATTCATACTCTCGGCCAATTCATTGACCAATAAAGATACAGGATCTACACTAGTATTGCCATTTTGTATGTTGGCCGAGGTTGAGGAATTTTCTTTGGCTTGTCTATCTTTTATTTCGGCCATTAGCTTTTCCTTCATGGTTAATTCTTGAGTTTGTAAATTGCCACTATTATTGTTGTCATTGGCTGCTGGGGTACCCAGCGAGCTGCAAGAGTCGGTTGAAGGCTCACGTTTTCGTAAGGAAACACCAAATCTGGAGCTGGCCTCTTCAACACTCGGAGCAGTATTGGATACGTCATTACAGCTGGTTTTAGATTTTACGCCCAAATGCGATGTGTATGCATGAGCAGTGGAAGCGGTATTTAAATCACATTCTGGCTGCGGCGGTGGTGGAGGCGGCATATTTTCAAATTCCTCTGGTGGTGGTGGCAGATCCAGTGGAGGAGGTGGAAATTCTAGATTTGCCAAAGCTGGTTGCTGATTACGTTTGGGAGAATTATTCGAATTATTGCTGTTGCCACGAAAAGAGGAAAATGTCATCATACTGCTGCCATCGGCAGTAGTACGATGCCTTTGCAATTTATTCAAGCTGGCCGAGGCATTGTTCTGCATGGTCACGCCACCAGAGGAATTACTTCGAATCATTTGCTGTGGCAATGGTGCCGCCAATGGAGGAGTATTAGCATTTTTGGCCAGTCGGCCATTAAGACCATTTGTTGCTGCTGTGGGAGCTGGTGTCGATACATTATTGGCTGGCGACACGCCGTTATTGCTTTCGTTTGTATCTTCCAAACTGTCCAGAAATTGGCCAATTCTTTGAACTTTAGGCAGAGTACCATAGCGATTGACCACTCGTTTAACATTCATCACTTCTAAAGCTCCCACTTGTATAGGTTGAGCCACTGGATGTATTTGATTGATGGCCACAGTATTACCGACATCTGTTCGACCAGCGGCCGAATGTTGAGATCTTTTACTTTGACGTGTTTCCAAACCACGATTACCCATAACTGGTGTGGGCCGTTTAAAGGAAGAATGTGTTTGAGCTCCTCTGGGGCCTATATTGTTGGCAACATGCATGGAATGTTGCAGTTTAGAATGTTGTGTTGTAATGTTCTGCTCTAGACTATCGCCTGTATGATCGGTATCACCATCACCTGTGGTATTATCATTTTCAGAATCATAGCGTTGATTAAGGTTATTAATATCACGAGTAAGACCTTAAAAAAAAGAAAGAGAAATAGAATCGATTTAAATATGTTTTTAAAGTTCTGTATGGAAGTAGATTCAACGAACACTATTGGGATTAAATGGCAGAGAAGAATGAAAGTTATGAAATTGAATTGTTGACTTATGTAGCAAATTTTAATTTATTTTCATGAGTGCGAGGCGAAAGTAGTTAGGATAGATAGAGAGAAAGAAAGCGAAAGAGTGTTAAAAAAATATCTTTTTTGTCCATACCCACAGCATTCCAAAGCGTAGCAAGAACACAAGATAACAATAAAACTATAAAAATTAATAATAAAATAAACAAATAAAGCAAATGTATAATGAAAATAAGATTTTTTTAAAATATAATAAATAAATTAAAAAAAGAATACAATGTATTTTGTGC
>QOCX01000133.1:182740-240629 GCA_005959815.1 Sarcophaga bullata | reverse complement strand
TTTTCGTGCATTCATCATTCAATTTTTTTATAACGAAAGTATTTGTAATTAATCTGGAAGCAATTAAAACTAAGTTGAGGTGAATTCCTATTTTATCACAACTTTCTAAGAGGATGGCGTGTCAATTAAATCAATGCCCTCTATCATCCCAAACGGTTACTATCGTTCTGGATGACATTGTAAGTAAAGAAAAGAGAAATTACATGGGACGTCCCCCACAAAGTTTCATATTTGATTTATGAGTTTGATTTTTGTCGAAACGATTAGATTTGGAAAACACAGCCTAGCTTTGACACAGAAAATATTATGTTAATTCGTCAAATACGTAAATAGTTTCTGGATAGTTTAATGGTGGAGAAAAATTCACAAAGATTAAAAAAAACCAAGCTTCGATTATTCAGATCATGTGGAAATCTACTCCGTTGTACGGTAGTGAAATGTGGCTAGTATCAAACGCAATCACCCTAAAGCTCCACAACAGGTATTCACCGTCAAGTGCCTCAGTGTCATTTGCAGGATATTCCGCAAAAATTATCGTCATCCACAATGACCTACTGACAAACCAATTTCTGTTTCCAAGTCATCTCTTTCCCATCCCATTCATTATATTGTAATATGAATAATATTTTGAATATACTAATACCAACTGTTGACGACGGGATGTCAGCATTGGAAGTGAAGCGTACACTGCATCGTACGGCGGTAGAAGCAGCTATTAATAGTTACAGCTATGATAGGGTTCTGAACATTCACCTTCAATCTCAGACAGTGAGATGCAGATGAACAGGAAAACAAGGCCTGTGTGTTCTAGCATCCTCTTTGCTATCGTAATAGGATTATTCCCAGCATCATGAACCGTTGTTTACCATGTCATCAAAGCCTACTGATACAGCAGTCTTGATGGTATTCGAGAGAAAAGTCCTGCGTAAGATATTCGGTCCAGTGCGAGTTGGCGATGATTTCCGCATCCGTTGCAACAGTGAGCTGTATTAGCTCCACAACAACATAGACGTTGTGCAGCATATTACTGTCTAGCGGGTCGAATGGAGGAGGATGTTCCGGCGAGACGGGTATTTGATGCGAGGATCTGCGGAAGTCGGTGAAAAAGACGACCTTGTATGTGTTGGAAGAACCAAATCGAGGATGTCCTGTCATCGATTGGTGTGACCAACTGACGTAAGCGCGCAAAAAGCAGATACTCCTGGAAGGATGTGTTGCGGCAGGTCGAAATCCGTTAATCGGGTTGTTAATGGCCAATTAAGTAAATAAGTAAAGTCCACCTAATAAGGCCCACCTCTTCAGCTCTCCTGAGTCATATAGATGTGGTGCTATTCGTACAAATACCGACTACATGACCATAAACGAATCTAATTTAATTCCTCTTGGTTCTTTCAGTAACAGCATAACTGTTACAACAACAACAACAACAACAATTATCTTCTGGAAGCTAACTAAACACAATCGTACGCTGAAGCGAATTAAATGTAGACAATTGAGTTGAATAGATCATTCTACCATAGTAGAATCCTGGACGAAAACATATCTGAAGGCACACGATCAGCTAAGTTATAACTCAGTACGACCTTGCCACAGAACTTGCAAATGTAACAGCTGTAAAGTATTTAAAATGCTTTGAATATTTTACATGCTAAATAAGTTTGCAGTTTATCTACAACACAATCAGGCAGCATTAAGTCTTGAGGATAAGTACGACCTTGCCACAGAACTTGTAAATATAACAGCTGTAAAGTATTTAAAATGCTTTGCATAGTTCACATGCTAAATAAGTTTGCAGATTATCTACAACACAATCAGGCAGCATTAGGTCTTGAGGATAAGAAGGTCTTAATTAACAAGAGTTCCTAATTACTGCACCAAATACAGATGTCCACAGAGGATGTAGGCAACGGCCATATTGTCTGAGTAACTGTTACAGTAGACGAATCAACTACTTAACTGAGAAATCTTATTTAATAAAACTAAACGACAAACAGATGGGAAAGATGCAAGGGAGCTCTTAAGGAACGGACATATGACATTGAAAAAAAAACTCCATTGAATTTTGATGAGTGTAACTGATTTTGGGAAGTGGTGTGTCATCTTTACCCATATTTTTGGCAAGTCTATGATTTGAAAACCAATTTTGTTCATATAAAATGAAAAAAAAATCATTAAGTAAGAACGTTAACAAAAATTACAAAAATTTTAGAAAATTTCATAAAGAATTCTTAAGTATATTAAATTATTAATTAAAACTAAACAAGCCAATTAAAAAAAAAAAAAAGTAACAAAAAAGCTTACAATACAATACCAAACAAAATAACACAACATTAATAACTAAATATTGTAAATATTGTATAACAGAATAGAAAATAAAATTCAAAATGATTTGATAATTAAAAAAAAATACTATAATTAGACAAAACAGTCAAAAAAAAAAATTACTTTCAAAAAGGAAAAGAAATTTAATAAATTAAAGATAAAAAGAAAAATACATTTAATCTTACTGCGCTTCGGACAAATACCTCGAAATAACATATCAACTAGAAAACTACTGCAAGATGTGGATTTCTTAATAGCAAAACCACCGCTTGTGGGTGGAATGGAATTAATACTCGCAGTATTTGTGTGGCGATACATTTTTGTAGGTGTAGTAGTAGTAGCAGTAGGTGTAATAGAGGAAGAAAAATAATTTTGTCTATCACTATACTTTAATAACTTTTGTGTATAAGCACTATTGCCACTACCATTGCAAATGGTAGCAGCAGTAGTAGTAGCAGCTGAAGTGGTAATAGTGGTAGAATAGGTTGAATGTAGTAGGGGTTTACAGTTTCTACTTAAGGTAAATGATTTGTAAACAATTTTACCATTTGTATGCATTTCATCGATCAACTGACGATTAGCAGCCGAACATTCTTCATCTTTATAGGTGCTATCGCGACTGGAAGATAGTAGGCTAAAACAAAAAAAAAAATACACAAAATAGTCACAATGATTAATTATTTTTGATGAAATGAAATGAAAAAAAGGCTGTAAAATATACCTGGTCCGTTTGGGTGGTGCTGGTGCTTGTTTGCCTTGTTTATTTGTGGTGCGGCGCATTTGTACATTGCCCTTACCTTGACTGGAAAATGTCAAGAGTTTCGTTGAGGTTGAACCAGTTTCTAAAATCATAAATTGAAAACAAAAACAGCAATAAATTTTAGTTTTATCTATGGACACTTACTTAATATCGTTTTAGCGGTATTATAATGTGTTATGAAACTACAAAAAAAAAATTACCTGACATTGGTGTACTGGCTTGCTGATCGTGATGACCACCTGGTGTTAGAACACCACTGCTATTAACGCCGCCGGCGCCAACACCACCACCACCGCCGCCGCCACTATTTCCCTGCGATGATGCCTGCGTATTGCCCTGCATAATACCCTTTTTGGCCATTTGAGGTGTTAGACTTTGGCCAATATTTGTCGTTGCTGCAGACGCTGTTGTTGTGGCATTCAATTGCTTTTCGACCGCTTCGGTTATAGATGATTCCTGCAGATCGAAGAAATTAAGATGTGCTTGTCCATTACTATATCTACTATTATTATTATTGGTTTTATCTAAACAACAACAATTGTTTTTATCTAGTTTTTTAGTAATTTGTCTACTACATAGTGTTATAGCATTGTTGTTATAGCCATGATTTTGTTCATTTGCCCACTCACATGGATCAAGTCTAAATCAAAGCTCAATGCCATCGTCCTCATATTCATCGTCACCATCGATATTGTGATCGTCATCATCGATGATTGTATTCGTATAACCAACACCAACACGACCACCACCAATTAAACAACCACTTTCCCATATTTCACCCACCTGAAACATATGCTCCAAAGCATGATGTATGCTTTTAAACGTCGGCCTATCCATCGAATTCCATTGCCAACACTGACGCATTAAATCATATACTTCCGGTGGACAGCCCGGTGGCCTTTCCATTCGATAGCCTTTTTCCAATTTATGAAATACATCCGTTAGGTCTATACCTGGATAAGGGGACATGCCATATGTGGCAATTTCCCATAGCAGTACACCAAACGCCCATACATCTGATTTTGTGCTAAACTTATTGTAGGCCAATCCCTCGGGGGCGGTCCATTTGATGGGAAACTTGGCGCCCGCATGTGCCGTATAGGTGTCATCACGCATCAGCCGAGCCAAACCGAAATCGGCTACCTTAACCAGTTTATTATCGCCCACCAAACAATTACGGGCAGCCAAGTCACGATGTATATAATTGCGTGATTCCAAATAACTCATGCCCGACGCAATCTGTGTTGCCATATAGAGTAGAGCAACAGCGTCGAGGGTCTCACGACCAGCCGAACGTAGGAAGTCCAATAAATTGCCATGTGACATAAATTCGGTGATGATATAAAATGGTGGTTCTCGTGTACAGACACCTGTAGAGGAGCAGAAAGGAAAAGGTAAAAATTAATGAAAAATTTAATTCTCAATTTTTCAAATTAATTAGGTTTGACAGCATGTAGTAGACGATTTCTCGACATTTTCATCAGATACAGTTCATATGCGATCTACTGTTGCAATTGCTTGAAGCTAACTGTGGGCATTAATAATGGAGGAGTTTATAGGTTTGTTAGAATTTCTATTGGGTACGAGCAACAAGAATTCAACCACTTTTGCCTTTGTCAGCCTCTTAGGTGCTGAGGACTTAAATTTGAATTGCGCCTGATGTAACTTTATTGTTTAGCCTAGTAATTGAGGATTAGTTTCTTCTCAGAAGGACTACAATCACAGAACGTATTTACAGGCTTTTGTAACTCCCTATTTCAATCCCAATTCCAAATAAAGTACAATCGTTTCATGCGATTGCAAGTTGAATTTCAATCTTTCAATCATTTACTCCTTGGAATACTTGTCATTTAAATTATTTTTAAAGGTCTTCGCAATTAATTTATAAACATAAAGGTCAGTTTTATTTGTTGTAAAGGTTTCTTTCATTTGAATTTTTTTACCTTTTTACAATTTTTAACACTAATTAGGAATTATTTTTAATGAAATCTTTATAATTCTTATACTGGAGCATGAAACCCTTTTGAAATTCATGTTTAAATTTTCAAAAGATTTCGTTCATTGTGGCCATAACTAAAATTCTGCTTTGGTAACAGAAAAAAAAAAAAAAAAAAAAAAAAAGAATATGAAAGAAAAGAAAATTAAAAAACCTAATTATACACAGAAGAAGTTCAGCGTCAGGCGAAGGCAAAGACAAACTCTTTAATTATGCATAAAGTGAGCAACATGCTACTGCTACTCATTGCTACTCACATACTCCCGCGAGTTACACGTACACTTGGTTTGGTTTCACTAATACACTTTACAACATTAAACTAATTTGCACACTCTGTAGTAAATGGAAAGGAAAAATATGAAATTAATAAAAACAAAAAGAAACTCTAACCACTGTCCCTTGGCTACAATAACTGGTAATTTATTAAAGCTTGTCAGCCAGAGTAAGTCATGGCATAATTATTCTTTTAGTAGACGAAGAGATAGAAAAAATAAAAACCTGGTTTAACTTACCAATTAGTTGCACTAAATTGGGATGTTTCATTTCTTTCATAATGGCAGCCTCCTCAAGGAAATCCTTAAGGGCCATGGTATCCTCTTTAAGGGTCTTAACGGCTACCGTATTGCCATAACGTTTCCATATGGCCTCGTACACTTCACCATATTGGCCGCCGCCCAATTTATGTTTCATTACAATATCAGTGCGGCAAATTTCCCATTCATCGGGTTCTGGACTTAGAGGGAATACTGTTGGTTTATTTTGCTTTGGTGCTGGATACAAGAGAGGTGTAATCAGTCCATGGCCTTCGTGTGGCACACTGTGATGGTGCACCAATTCGGCTAGAGTATTAAATTTGGCTTCAGCTGTAACGAAAACTTTGCCATCAGGATCTTCGGATATTCGATAGTGATAGACACGGCCCTCGTATCTAAAAAAAATGAAACAAGAGAGGACTATTCAAATAGCTTTTCTTTAATTGTTTATATGGAGCGACTAACCTTAAACTTATGCTTCTTTGACCCGGTGAACTTTCACTTTCTCTCACCAGGAAACTGCCATTAATGCCGGAACTTAAAAGATATTCAGCGGCATTACGCGATATGGGTCCATGGTACCAGGAATGTTTTTCCAAGGAATTTAAGGGCGTGACATAATTTGAAGGCACCCAGCCAACATTACCCGAATCCGAATGGGCTTCACACCATTCACCTGATTTGTTGTATGATAAAATGCGTACTTGTTCACCTTTCTTGAGGCTCAATTGATTCTCGCCCCCAGCTTGAAAATCGTATAAAGCTACAAATAGCTGGGGGTCATCTTCTTCGGGCCCAGGTGCTAGTAGATTTTCTTTGGAAGTCCATCTGTGTGCCGATTCAAAGCCCGATGTAGTCGAACTATGGCCCTGACTGTGTGATTGTGTGGTATGCAACGAAATCCCATCTGGATTTTGTCCCAATAGATCGGAGGTATCCGGTACACCACCAAGTAATTGGCTACCAGCTGGTATATGTGGCAGGGGTCGAGACTGTAAGAGGGCTTCTGGAACAAGCGAAATAAAAAGAGAGAATAAATCAATTTAAATATTTAACACTTTAAATAATAATAATCGAACAATTATGCTAACTATTGTATATAAACGTCCCATTGTGCGGAACTTATTGTAACACAATGTTTCACTAGTTAAAACTTTATCAATTATTTAGTTTGGCGGATATAATTTTGTATTTTGGTGTACGAAGATACGTAAGACTATGTACAGTTTAAATATTTTTAAAATGTACAAAAGCAGCAGCTAAAAAATGTTGCCAAAACTTTTCAGACAACAGCAGCATGCCTATTGATATTTGAATTTTGCATTTTAAAGCTCAGATCATTCGTTTTGTTTAATATGAACAGAAGTTAAATACTTAACTTAAAAAATTAAGCAGAAGGGGAATAATACTGACATGGAAGAACGGAAATTATGGATAAAAGAAAAAAACTGTTCCTATTGCCATAATTGGCGTCAAACTAGAGAATATTAACACTGAATCTGCTTTGGCTTTAATTTCTTTGCCTCTCATGACATATTAAGTGTGAGTATCTGATGTCAGATACCACTTTGAGGTTCTTGATCGAATATTTTGAATTAATTTCCGGCTCCGATTGATTATGATGCAGAAAGACACGATCCAGTCGAATTTATGGTTGATTGGTTGGACGACTAGACCGTTAAGTCGTTTTTGAGCTTTAGCATGTTAAAAAAAGATAAAAGATAAAAATTTGTTGTTTTGAATTTGAAAGAGGCTTAAGAGCCTTCAGCGGCTTTAGGGGCAATGACAGGAGCGAGCTCCATCATATAGTTTCGAACAAAATTTTAAGCGTGAGGAGGAAGGAATTAAGTGCTAGATTTAACGAGACGTGGAAGAGTACAATAAACAGTTAAGTTAGGTTAGGTTAGGTTAGGTTAGAAAAGGCTAGGTAATCAATTTGTTCATTATTTGGTATGTCCGAAATGTTTTAAGCTTGATAGAAACGGTTTTGTAAACGAGGTTAACTTTTAAGGGGGTTTCCTATAATATAATGAAGATGAATAGGGGTTTTTTTTTTAATATTCATTCTCTTTTTCTATTTCTTCACTGTTTCCCTTCTTCTGCCAACATTAGGTTCTGTTCGTTTTTGTTTTTTTTTCTCTCTTATTAACGTCGGAAGAGTTTTTCACAATGAACCAACTAGGTCTAGAAGTAAATTTGTGCTGCTGTTATTTGTCGCGTGCTGCCCTTTCCAATCTCACCTAACCTAAGAGACTTTATATCCCTTTTAAATAAACTATTCAGAAGCCATTTAATATTGTCACAGAGGATAGCATCAATAGCGAACATCAGAAAATGATTGAGCAGTGTTATCTATACTCGACGGTTTAATACATTTTCACAGATAGCGTTATGTCTTGATAGAGACAAATGGCAAACCTATTGTCCTAGCACTTGCTATAGTACCACAGTTACCTGCTTAACTGGAAAAATTTTATAAAGAAACAGAAACAAGGAGATGATCTATGGTGACTCTATAAATTTCTTAAAGAAATAATAATAATTCTCCATACCTAATGTATAAATAATAATAATAATAATGATGAAGATAACCTTATAAAATGTCATTTTAAGATTAAAAATATAATTTAAAGACTTCTTTTAAATTTTATTTCTAAAAAAACATTCATTCCTATGCATACATAGTATTTTAATTTTTCTTGTGTAATCTTATAAAAAATCCATACATAAATATTGACTTACATATGTATACATGCATATAAACATACACACATACATACATATGTGCATTTCATTACTTCTCCAAAATCGTATTAGATTTCAAATTACACATCATGTAACGTATAGGCTGGCTGGTGGCTCTGTTTTTATTGAGATTGATGATATTCAATTTCCCCAACATGGGAAATGCAAAATAATACACCAAATACTTGGGAAATACAATCGTCAGGCACACAGCGACCCCCTACTTAAATTTGTGTCGCATAACAAATCAAGCAAAACAGTCGAACAATATCTTTTTCTTGTACATACGCCGTCTTCCATCTGTAACCAATAAGTCAATAAAAGAAAAGATGACGACAATATTGCTTCTGTTTTTTTTTTCTTCTCTTAAATATCGATATCATCGTCCCCCGTTTGGAAGAAAAAGAAAAAAAATTACCAATTGATAAAGTTACAAAATTGTACTCCATCTGTAGTATTCATAAGATGAAATGAAATTTTACAAATAAAGCGTTTTAAATTCATAATTTAAAGTGAATACCCTTAATATTAAATTTTATTTTTTATTCTTCTCATATGGTAATATATGTATAACATAATATGTAACATGGAATTGTTATCGATATGAGCTCAATGACAAATTTGATATCAACAAGGGTTTTGTATAATCAGCATATTATTTAGACGCAGCGGTGTTGCCATTGTAAGCTTTTTTTCATAATATTAGGAATTTGATAAAGTTAATTTAGGAAAATTAAGCTTAATAGAATTTAAATATAAAATTGGACGAATCAAATATTTAAAAGCTAAATCAAGTAATATTTGTGAATTTCGGGTAACCACTGTGGTATTTTCCCGACGGAGGTCAAGGTTATACTTAGAGCGACTCAATATTTATGGGTTTGGAGATTTACTCCGAATATCTCTTTCTTTAGTCGGCCTCGAACTTGCGCTCAAGTCTCTAACGAATTTCATCTGGAGCTTCGTTCTTGTCTATATATACCGGAAATTCCTCAGATAACGTCATAATTCAAAGATAATTCTTGTATGGGTTTTAAGTTAAAGGAATGTCGTTTGTATTTGTATTGCTGCTCACAATCACGAGCTTGTTGGCAGCAGAAAGATATTTATAATACTACTAGTAAGATTCCTTAAATCGTATGGACAGCCATCGCACTATTATCCTATTGGCAGCCACGCCCTTAAACTTAGCATTTCCTCAAATAAATCAAACTATAGGAGGCGTGAGTCTGAGGAAATGTCAGTGCCTGCCTCTTGCCATGAAGGGTTAGGGGTTTTTGACTTCCCATTTTATATTTTCTTTGACTAAACTCTTCAAATTTTAATAATCTTGGTTTTCTACGAAATATTTTTATCCTTGGATTGAATATTAATTATGGTATAACAATGGGTCTAACTGTTGGGATCTTACTGTTCCCTCTTAACTAAATTTATACTTATGAATTAATATTATATAAATTAGCCTCGCTAGCATTATTATACTTATGCAGGCCACATTGCCATTGCATTTTCTAGTAGGTATCTGCATTCAAATGGTCATTAATCACTTTGCACAATTGATTTGGAGTATAGGATCTTCCATCACTACCATTTCTATCGACAGAAAAAACTTCAATTGGAACGACATTAAAATTAAGACTGATCGTCTGGCCTGTCATAGGAGTTTTTTGTCATACGAGCTCCTGATCACAGAGACATTCAGGGTAATTGTGTAGCTGATGAAATTTCTAGAGAAGACACATGCCCACTGAATATCAATCTGCACAAGAATATACATACATGCATAGGTTTAACCCTTACCTCTGCTAAACTATTCAAATTTGCTATTTGCTAGATAGATTTCTGTGCAAAACAAAAATGACATTATTACCATGCCTCTGGCAACATTTTTTTTGTCGAATTCGATTCCTTAAGTCTTCTTATTTGAGAAACATTTTATGACCGTCATGAAAATAAACCTTTCCATACTTGGAAAACAAGTTACAATCCTCATTGAGAAATACATCCTTAAAGAATTGTTATCACTTCTTTATTTAGATTGTTTTAATAAATTTTGAATTTAATATTTTACTTTTAAAAACTCCCCGATTCAATACATCAATCTGGCAGACTTGATTCATCTATAGTGTACAGTACATGCTACCAATAAAGTAGACTCTTCACACGCAACTGCACACTCACGCATAACCGCTTCATTTGCATTTCATTTATTGTTATTATTTTATTATTGTTGTTGTTTTTTCCATTTTATTTTACATTTTAATTTGAACCAATTGACAACAAAAAAGAAAAGAGAAAAAAGAAAGTACAACTCTTTTATTGCATCTTCTTTCTGTGTGTAATTAAAATATTTCTTCAGTTTGTGTTTAAACATAAAAAAACAGAGGCTTTAATGAGACTCAATAAACAAAAACAAAGAAGAAAGAACGAGCAAAAAATACATCCTCCCACTCATCATCCATATGCACATTGCATGCGTAAATAAACATTCATTTTTGGACATGTTTAAACGCAATTGATTGCAGTTGCTGTGAATGTTATTATGACAGTGGCTGCTGATGTTTTTATTATTATTGAAATATCTCTCTCCTCTTCTGCTTTTTGAGCGCATGGCTAACGGCATTATCATTTTTATTATCATTATGAATATTCAAATTTACATCTCTACACACTACACTCTCATCATTTGATAAAATGAAAACGGAAGTTCTGTATCAATTTTTTTTATTTTTATTGCAAAGAGAAAATATCTCTTTTGTTTTATCAGTAAAGGGGAAAAAAAACAAAAACAATCAGCATTCACTAATGTACCCATAAAATTAACAGTGAAAATGTGTGTATTGGAGAGACAGAGAGGGACAGCAAAAATTAAAATTAACAACTAGAGATGGTATTTTATGGATAACGATCTATCATTGCTTTTAAACTTTGTTCACTTCCAACATCACAATACTCTTTTATAACACACGCATTTAAATGAAATATTAAATGTACTCACGTTGCGTAAATTGAAGAAATGAAAATTATGATTAAAATTTGAAAGTTTTTTGACGTTTTAGCTACATCATTACAGCACAATAGCTTTCAATTATCAGTAATAATTCGAATATTGAAAGATAAAGAAGACATATTGATTTTTTTTTTTTTGGTTAAAAGTTGTTGTATTTTATCAAGTCTTAGGAATTGGATTTGGATATGAAAATGAAAAGGCTGATAAGTATAGTGCAGTTGAATAAACATTCGATACTGAACAGAAATTGCAATTCTGCAACACACTAGTAAGAGAAGATCATTGTATTGTATCGAATATAAATCATTTCTGGTCCAATAAGGAAATCTGAGAAAAGAAGATCGAATCATTAGAATACATTCTTGATAATTATGCTGTCTGGGGGAAAGGGTTGTGTCAGATATTATTGAAAACTCTTTGTAAATTATTATCATTTGTCACGATGGCATAAACTTTTTGTTGTTCTTAGCTTACTGATCGGAGTCAAAAATGACAATTCCCTGCCTAGAACTTGATAGGCACCCTAAGTGTGCTTTCCTGGGATGCATTAATGCCCTACTGGTTTCAAGAATTTTGCAAAATCATAGCACTTACGGATCCTGTTAGGAAGACAGCTGTCAGCCAATGGATTTCTTAGACTTCCATTAACTTAACCATAATCTCTACAGCTTTGATTTTCACTATCATATGCTTTGACTAACTAAGACTAGATTTTATGTGTACGCACAAAAATTTACCCAATTTTCAGCATCAGGATGAAAAAAAAATCAATAAAAACTTACACAATTCAAACTGACACTTTTTGGTTTAGATTAAACGTTACTAATCGTTTTCCTCCACGTATTTTTGCACGATAAGTTCTATAGACGGATTTACAAGTTGGCTGCAGGGTACATTTTAAGTCAACAAGTTAAAAAAAATGCAAGAGAAAATTTAAAAAAATTAAAAACGTTTTTATCTGTAATAAAAAATCAAACTTTTTGTAAACATAACCTAAAACACTTAACTTAGCGGCGACATTTCCTTACAATTTGCAAAAATTATTGTCACGTTTTTTAATACATTTTCCAAAGCGTACACAACGTGGACTACAGAAACAACTACAAGTATGTACCATGCATACACACGTATGTAAGCAATGACCTTGATATATCCTTCTCTCATATGCTACTAATACTAATAAGAGATACCCTGGAGATAAATACTTGGCATCGAACACAAAAAAAAAAAATTGAAAGAAAAACAAAAAAAATAAATAAAAGCTAAGGGAAAATAAAAACTTGGTAAATATTATAATAAAAAGGAGAAGAATCACAATAATTTTACTTAAATTTCTAATGAATAATGTATTTAGTAAAGCTCTCTCTCTCTCTTTCTCTCTCTGTCCTGTATCAGACAAGAAGACATGTTTGAATACAACAACAATAACAATATTTATTATTATTGTTTAAGTCGTTTAGTCAACCGTACATAAAAATGATTAAATTGAGAGAGAGAGAAAGAGAGAGAGAGAGAGAGAGAGAGAGAGAGCAAGTACACAAAACATAAATACAATAGAGATGACAAAGAAGAGAACAAAAACAACAACAAGAAATTGCTCAATAAAAACAATTTCTTCTTGGAATGTGATCATGAAAAACCAGTACGATTTCTGTTAATACATGAATGAATATAAAAACAAAAACAACAACAATGTAGTATAATAATAGTAACAAGAAAAAGAAAATAAAAGAAAAAAAAGGAAAGAAAACAAAATAAAAACTTACAATGAACTCTTACGATTAAAAAAAATAAGAGAATGAAGAACGAGAACATGCAACAAATCCACTCAAATCAACTGTAATGAAATGAAGGGAAGTCAGAAATTAGTGCTCTTGATTATTCGATAACGATTGATGAAATTGTTTAAACAGTTAAAATAAAAAAAAAAATGGTTATCCATTTTTCAATTTCAAATGCAAAATGTGTCTTTACCCTTTTCGAAACTGAAATAACATACATTTTAATTCATTGGAATCAATTTTTTTTATTAATACTATAAAATTTTTACTGGTAAGTGTAAGTTCGAAAATTCGAACTTAAGTTCCATATTTTTTTAAACATGCTCAAATATTTCCTAAGTCATTTGTGACAATAAGATATAAAAACTTTTTGTAAATTATTAATATTTCCTTTGTTTTATGAATTTCGAAATTGGAAAAAATTAAAGAAAATACATAATTTTAATTTATTTCAATAATATTTTTATTAACATTTCAAAATTGATTACTTTTTGTGTATGTTCGAAAATTCGAACATAAGTTCGAAATTTTTTGTAAACATGCCCAAGCATTCCTTAATACATTACTAATACATCAAAGCCAAAACTTTCTTTAAAATGATCCGTATTTCTTTTGTTTCTTAATTTCGAAACTGAAACAAGTTAAAGAAAATCAAGAATTTTAGTAATAAAATTGTAAAAAAATGTTTTAAAAATCTTTGCAGTCAAAATTCGTTATAAAAAAATTAAGCGAATATCAGTTCATCATGAGAGAAAAATTCTGTACACAAAGTATCATTAAAGTACAAGAGGATGAAAAAAAAACAACGCCGTACTTTTCATAAATAGTGATGTAATAAGCTGGAATAAAACAACAAGTACAACAAAAAAGGAATAATAAACTTCTGTTCATAAGAAGCACTTAAAAATGTAACAGAATAAATAAAATATTTGTTGTAGACAACGTCAGCTACACACAACAGATTGTCTATGACAATAAAGAAATATTCTTCGGAATGAGAAAAGAAACGAAAAAAAAGTGGAAATAATAGTTTCAAGGTAAATTACTAAAGAAAATAGAAAGAATAAGAAAAATTGCAATAAAAAACAAAAACAAAAAAAAGAATGCAACTTCAAGGTGAAATCGGGCGTAACTTGATGTAGCAACAAAAGCAGCCGCAGCGGCAAGTCATATTTGCTGTAAGAAGTTGCCAGTAAGAATTAACAAAACAACAACAGCAACAATTACTAGGCTCGGGCTGCTCTATACACGGGAAGCATTTAAAAAGAAAGTTAAGAAAATTCTTTCCTTATTATGATTCTGTTGTTGGTATAATTTTTTGTTCTTTAATTCATTTGTGACTATTGTTGTTGTTAAAAAAAACTTGTTTTGTTTTTAATTTTTAATGCTTTTCTGTTGTTCTTGTTGTTTTTCAAATGAAAGAATTTCAAGTCACTCACTGGCTTTGGCTTGTTTGTGCCACAAACACCGGTTAAATTTTCTTGCCCTTTTTAAGATTCTTTTCTTGATTTTTTTTTCAGAATATTTTATTCTTTTTCTTCTGCCTGTTTCTGCTATGGAATGTTGTCAATTTATGTGGGTTTTCCTGTTTCATTTTCTTTTTTTCTTTCTTCTAATTTTGTTTGGAAGTACTCTGTGAAATATTTTTTTTTTGTTGGAAAGAATTCTAGTGATAATAAATAATCGGGAGAAAAGTTTTTGTAAGTTGAACTTAAAAACTAAAATATTACTTTAGTTTGACATGCATTGGACAAAATTTCTAAATTTAGTGTCAAAAAATGTGCTCTTCAGGCTGTTGATAAGAACTTGAAGTTTTCAGGGTCTAGAAAACTACCAGCAGCATGGTTGACTTATTTTCAATCAAATTCGGCTTTAAAGCATTAATCATTCAAAGAAGTTGATGAAATTATGGAAAAAGTTTAGAAAGGCCAGCATATATCTAGTGTGGACGTTGCTATTAAGCTAGGCATTGGTGACCAAACAGTTGCCAAACCATTTAAAAAGATCTGGATGCACAAACAAGCTCGTTGTTTGGAAATCATGTGATCTCGAAGCGAAAAGTAAGAAGCCACTTAGACTCCCAATGTCTATTTTTGACAGATTAATGAGAAGGTCTGCATCCAGGGAACTTTCACAACGTTGAGCAATTCCACCCTTTCCAGCTTTTGCAGGTCATTGTCCACATTTCCATAACGAATGCATTTCCCTCGAGTGACCACATTACAACGTCCAGTAATAACAACATCTACTAAGCTGGACGTAATTTAAGCAGACTTCAATTCATCCGTGCACCCTCAATCCATCCTTGGCCAAATTTGCTAAGTCATCCGTATCCGTAGCTGCCCAGTGGCGATGATTTTCAATGTGGTTCCCAATGTAGAGAACTCAATGGTTGGCCAGCCAGTTCATTTGTTCAGTTTCTTGGGCTGACACTATGTCCACATACCCATATGATATAGATTTCAAGATTTCAACTGTTGCTGTACTGTTAGCAACAAGATTACCTAAAGGAATCAACCAACAAATAACAGAGTTGAATCCTAGAGATCGATTATGTTTTCGAATTCTAAAAATTGCGGTTAGAACAGCCTGCGAATAATGCATCCAGAAAGCCTTCTGACATTCAATAGAGGAAATATCGACAATGAACATCAGGGCAAGATCAGACAATAGAATTCAATGAATAAAGTTCCTCACCAGCATAATTGATTACATTTTCAAAGACGTTATTGTTTGAAGGCAATGGCAGCTAACAATTTATTTACCTAGGAACTGCGACATTAGACCATTCAGTTGTTTAACTGGGTAGAATTTATTGAATTGGTTAAGTTGATACAACAGGTGCTCTGTGATAGAGTTTTGAACCAAATTAAAATCGATTAAAATTGACAACAGTAAGCCTATTGCAGCAGTTAAAGCTTGTCATGATATATCCGTGTTACCTTTTTAGTTTAGGGGTTGCCATTCGATTAAATTTTTCTATCATTAAGGTTTACTTTAAAAAATTTATCGCAACAATGACCACCATGGGTTAAATTTAATTCTTTTAAAGTGAAATAAATAAAAACAAGAAAAAGAACAAGAATAAATAAAATTATTTGCTAAAGAAAACTCACAAGTAAATAAAAAGTAAGACATTTCCTCCATTATAAAACACATCAAGTCTTGAAAGATTTTTCTCACACGCAAAAAAAAACCAACAAAAAACAAAACAGAGGGAGGGAGAGAGAGGGAGAATGTAACAAATTCATTTAGAAAATCGTTTATAATTTTTGTTATTGTTCATACACACACCACAAAATCTTCACCATCATCACACATTTTAAACAGAGATTCGTTGTTGGTGTTGTTATTCTTTTATATTTTTTCTTACATATGAACGGATATGACCATCATTGATCTTATAAACTGCCCTGCTTTGCGCATTATTTTATATGAAAGACTCAATTTAATGTTTAAGTTAGGAAGCGATGGGGAAAGAGTGTCTATTTTTCCTTGTAGTAAATATAAAAGATTTCATTGTATTTTATAATTTTGCATTATACTCCTCCTCCTTATTCTCGTATTTCTAAACAAATAAACAAATCTTCATCATCTTCATACAATGTATTCTTAGTTTTTATCTTCTTATTCTACTATTTATTCTCTAATTTTATTGTTGTTCTTTCTAGAGTCCAAATTTTTTGTTTTTATATGTGCATGTGTGTGAGAGAATGGATATTAAAAAGTCCCAAATGTTTTATCAACATCATTTCATCATGACTTCACATACAAAGGACGAGAAAAGGAGAAAAAAAAATCTGTTTTTATTGAGTGTGTTTTAAATCTCATGATATTTTTTTTTTGCATATTTCGTTAGAGGCAAACAAATGATGGCATGTGAATGGAAATTAATAATTTTATATAGAACAGAAGTAAGAAAGAAAATAATTGTAGAATAATATGTGGCCAGTTATTAGTGGGTCAATTAAAATAGACGAGAATAATAAATAACAACACAGGGATACAAAAAAAGTAAAAAAAAAGTTGGATTTACGAGGTATGTTTTAAAATTAAGCATAGTTTTTTCGTGTGTACGTAAACAACACACACTTCCTTTTAAGAATAGCAGCTGCTTTATCACTACTGTGAACAATTTTTGTTTCACATCTTTTGTGGATGTTGTAAAAAGTGTGTTATTTGTGGCAACATCCGGTAAAAATTATTGCGGTGAAATAACAGTGGCCGTTGCAAAAGGTGTAAAAACTAGGATTGACAGATATGTAGATAGGTTGAACTGGTAGCTTTGATTACCAATACACACTTGATTATGAATAGTGGCCCGTTGTGACGCCATTGGTAAGCGCAATCCTGTACTCACTAAATTTCAACAATCCCATTGGATGAAATCGATCAGAGCAAGGACTCAACATTAAAAGCACGTTTGAACATTGAAAGGATTGAAAAGGAATCATCTATTTATCTTATTCAAAGCAGGTTGAACTAGAAAGTGCGGGAAACAACAGAGGAAGTAAGAGGTAATCATGGCCGTTTAATTTGAATGTGTTTACATGGTGACATCAAAGATTTGTACTGAATGAGCGCTCCTCATGCGAATAGTAAGCACTAAAGATGATTTGTCTCTGTGACGCATTGTGTGACCCATTGGCCAATCGAAAATGAATGGATATACTCTACGTGAGAGATGGCTACTCATTTACTCTGTTGTTAAATCTCACACCATCGAGACATTTGGCAGTTTTTAATTTAAAAATATAATCTGTTGCAGCATTTTGGACCTTATTTCATTGATTTTGGAATTCATGATATATGATCCATTGACTTATGAACGAAAGTGTTCTACGTGACAGACACGTGCAATTTCAGCCTGCGGATATTTTAGAATGGTTTGATGAAACTACATATCTTGCCATGAATTTAATCTGATAAAACAAAATTAAAAAAAAAAAAAGGAGAAGAACTTCTCTGTTTTTGTATCACAGTGCTTTTATAATAAATTAAAAAAAAAAAACAAATATTCTTTATGAAAAATGCAAACTTTTAATTAATTTATCATCTCACATCGTACCTAAACATTATTTAATAGAAGCTCCACTCTCTCTCCCCCAAATCTATATGCTTTAGGAATAATTAATGATATTATTTTCATTTTGTTTTGTTTTGTTTTAATTAATAAAGTTAAAAAATATTTCATTTTTATTCTAAAAAAAAAAGTTAAAAATTATTCGCTTTGTTTCGTTTCCATTAAACATACAACGGAACTGTTTTCAACTATTCCTCAGACAACTTCCGTTTAATGGACGAAGCCAACCAAATACCATAGGAATGTAGTCACCCTCTATTTTATTCCATTTCACTATTGAATATTTTTTGTTTTATTTTTGTTATTGAAATTTATTAACTGCAGTAAGCAAATTATAACGGGTGTTAAATAATTTAAGCGGTGGCACTGATTAACGCTTAACGATACAGGGACTGTCATTGGGATGATTGTTTTTGAGCATATTTTTAAAGCGATAATGGCACTGATTCCGAAAACCGTTAACGTTTTTACCATCAGTGAAATTAGCAACACTTGCATTATTTCGCATAGGACTAGAAGGCTAGACTGGTCTTCGCACAAGACAACGTGTTAAGTATTTATGCCTTTTGCGCATAATGTTTATGAATTTCCTGAAAGCATTAGAAAAACTAAGTCCCGATGTAATATGTTCCCTATAAATTATTGATTAAATAAAAAGCCGGTCTCAAGAATATTCAAATTAAAGTTTTGGCCTCCTGGCCTCCCAAAAAGTTAACAGATCCATTGCGGCTGTGAGAAATTACGTCTATTCGACACCGATTTCCATGTAACATTAATGTAACATGCAAGAAAAAATCATTCTTCACAGTGCAGTAATCCGCAGGTTATCGCCAGCCTTTGACATTCATTGCGGCCCAGTTAACTTGAATGTCTACTCGACTCGTGACGAAAGAGTGGAAAAATAAATGTAAAGACCGTGTGCACTATGAAGTGTACATCACTGTTTAAAATTGTAGCACCTACTATTCGGGTAGATTTTTAAAGCCAAACATTAGGATCTCCCTACCTTCTAAACGTGTGTGACAAAGAGAAAAAGGCATCATTTGGTGGCTTGATAATTGCCGGTCTAGCATGATTGTCAACTGTTAAATATCTCTCACCTGAAGTGTCATTTATTTAGTGAATGGTTTGCAATGTCGTGAATATAAATCCCGTTTAACAACCCAAGAACGCTTCTAGTTAAAGCAGACAACAAAAGTTGTGAATCAAACGTGACCAGTTTTCAATCCTTATAGGATGATTATAATCGTTATTATCTGTGCTAGGAAGTGGCAAGATTATTGGAATTTGAAGATATTGTAAGCATTACAGAAGTGTTCGGTCCTGTGCATCACCGCAAACCATGTACCGTCGACAATATCGCTTCTGTTATGGAAAGTGTAGAGAATAATCCGAATTTAATGACTTCACGGCAATATCTACAATTGGGCCTATATTACGAAGAATTATGGCATTTTTTGCACTGGAATTCGCACTTCTATTCTTTATAGTTGGCTGACTATTGTGAGCAATGCTGTGCATATACTACATGGGCGCTACTGGAGCGAAAGTTTTTCAAATTTGTTTTTTAGAATAAAAAAAAAAATTGCAGCTGTTAAGATGAATTCTCACTCAAGATTCAGATCAGCTAACAAACTTATGGCACATGCGGCTCATAGAACCTAGAATTGATTGTGAAAAATACACGGCATCCATGAAAGTTTGGTGCCGAGTATCGTCGAAGCTGCTTTTTTTTTTTGAGATACGACCCATTCAGAGTGCTATGGTTGCGTGATAAGCGACATTTTTTTTTTTTTTGGTCTGCAATTGAAGAGTTTGAACAGTATGCGCTTGCATCAAGACAGTGCCGCGAGTCATGCAAAACAAACGATTTTGGCTTTATCGATTGAAAAGTTTTCAGAAAAAGTTATTACAGGTTTTAACGATTTTCATTGGCCATCAAATTGACGATTTAATGCCGGTAGACTTTTGTTTGTGGGGCTATTATGCGGATGTTGCCTAAACGTTGAAGAATTTAAAAATCAACATTCCGCCAAGTAATCGCCAATATAACGCACGAAATGTGAGGAAAAAAATGGTCGGCAACTAATCGAAAAGTGTCGACTGCCAATACGTATACAGTGAATAGGAACCATTGGGATAATGGGTTAAAAGTCTCATCAGTATTAAAGCTTTATGTGTGTTTTATTTAACTTTACTTTTGAAATTGAACGATGGATAACTCGTTATTTATTTGGTTTATTAAACACCCTCTCTTGGTTGTTGTTTATAAAGTTCAATGGTATAATTTTATTACATACGGAGGTTTATTTATGTACAATAAATATATTCTACTGTATTGTTTTTTTGTTTTTATAATATAAAAAAAAAAATAAAACTTTTTAATGCAAATTAGCGTGTGTTATTGTTATGAATTTGCATTTAAAAAAATGGTCAATTTTTTTCTTTTATTTCGGATTGTTTAATAACAATAAGAAAGAAATGCAAAGAATATCAATTTGATTATTATTTTTTGTTAAATATTCTTCAACAGTATTTGTCTAAAGCAATAAGTATGGCTTAAAAAAAAATTAATATTTATTGGGTGGGAAGTGGGGCTAGGCTATCGGTGTTAAATTATTTTGATTGTGTATGTGTAAAATTAATTTAAAACATTTTTAATCAATTATTAACTAAATTTTAAATATGTTTACCTAAATTCATTTGATATTTTCCTGTATCACGCTGTGGTATTCTGTGTAGTGTGCCTAAAATAGAAAGGAAGGAAATAAAAAAAGAAAAAAAAAACAAAGAAAACGATATAAGATTTGAGTTTTTTTCTAAATTTGTTTCAGTGTAATAACTATTATTAGTACAAGACAACGAGACTAAATTCTAGATTAAAACAAACAGAAAAAAAAACTATTTTAATATTTAAAAATCAAAAAATCAAACACAGAACAACCAAAACATGCTGAACTACTTACGCTCTTAACATGGCTGAATGAAAATGATGGGGAATTGAATAATGTTAAGCGTATTTGCTTTTGGTATTAAAATATTAACCAAAAAAAGAGAAGAGGAAAAAGAAATCAAAAACCCGAAGTGCTTTGTCAAAATGAATCTTAAATGATTAGTTGACTGAATGACTGAGTGACTGACTGTGTAACTGACTAATTGCGTTGTTAAGTGCAAGTGATTACCGCAATATAGCAAATAGAATATTAAAATGAATGAGCTTATGGTACCGAGAAGAAATGTAAATCCTTTGGATTAGAGTGTTCAAATATTAAAAAAACCGGTTGTTAAACGAAATATAAAACGGTTAAAGTTTTGAAAAAAAAAAAAAAATGTTTCCAAAAAAAAAAAAAAATTGAAAATTTATTTTTGAAAGAACCAGGTCGTGTGGTTTTAGTGTTCCAACTCTGACAGGTAATTTACAACAAAAAAAAAAAAAAAAAAAAAAAAAAACCGTTGTAGAATATTTAAAAATATGTCGTTGAAAAAATAAACCGATTTTTAGTCTTTTAAAATCCCTTTATAAAATATTTCTGAGACAAAAATATTAAAAACGCATCGGTTGGGTGCGGTGTGAAGTTTTTATTTTTTTTCATAGAAATCGAGTGTCTCAGCAAACACCGTAATTTAGAAGGTATTTTTTTTGGCGTAATAGATGTGCGTCCATGGTTCAATCACCCACCTTAGACATCTCGAACAAAACGAAATTATAAAAATGATTTCTGCGGCAGACTATTGGTGAAAACTCTTGAGAGCAAATTAAAAAAAAAATTGTCAAAAATCTGTCGTTCGAAAATGTAGTTCCTGCCACCAACAATACACAATGCGACAGAACGAAATTCAATGCCAATCAATTCAAAACTGGAGGTGATTTTTTAGTAAACAGATCCTGTCAAATATAGGTTGAAGTATTAGAATGTAGGTTCAAATTCAGCTGAAGACAAATAACAAATGAAGAGGATTCAATCCCTCTTTAAATTATACATCCAGGAAGTCTCCTGTATCTCTTAGACAGAATAACACAAAGAAAAGAAAAAAAAAACCATCCAATACAACAATCCAAAAAAATTTTCACGAAGAGCTTTGTTGTTAGAAACGACAGGTGGCAACCCTATTATACCAGCTGGGGAAAAACAAGTGAGAAATGCTAATGTAAGCCTAAAACCGTATACAAAAATTGAGAAGCTGTTTGACAGTCTCATAATATTTAAAAAAACATTAAAATTGGTAATAACAACCTAAATTCAGTAGCATGCTTAAACAGAAAATAAACGATTAATCGTTTTTGGAATACCCTATTTCAGTTGCACGATGCATAAGTTTTCCGTTTAAAAATTTATTTTGTCAGACTTATTAACCTAAAAAAACCACAAACTAATGCTATCACCAGACATGTTAGAGGATGTATGTATGCATGTTTGCATTAAAAGCTGATAGAATTTAAATATTAAATGATTTTCATTTATATTACATTTCATTATCGCTGTGTATGTGGTTAGGTTTTGTACGAATGGAATACAAGCCATCAGCTATTAGCCAAAGCTAAGCCGCGATTCCTATCTCAAAAATATCATTTTAAAATTGTGTTCAAATTTATTTTTAATATCCCCAGTAAACATAAACACTGTCCTACTACCAATAATAATGTATAATGGTGTTAATAAAAATAAATTGAAAATGTTTTTGGCAGCATCATAAATTACAATCAATGCGACAATATATCACGAGCACGTCTTAAAACTCTCAATAAATTTAGTCAAGAATCAGCAGTGGCAGTAGTAGCAACACTAACGAATATTGAATGGAAAGAAAAGGAAACGTTATCAGTTTTTTAAAATTTGTTTTCTCTTCTGTTTTTGTTTTATTCTAAAGGACCATAAAGAAAAATATACACAGAAACACACACACACACACACAGAAACACTCTCTCAACACTCTCAAACATGAAACAATTTGAAGATAAATAACAGCAACACATGCACATACACACATACACATATTTAGATTTGTTATCGCTCTGAAATATAATGCAAAGTACACATCTTCAGCTCTGTCACTCTCTATCTCTCTCTTTGTTTATCATATTTTTTTAGTACATATTCCCTTAAGAGTTTACAACATTGCCTTGAATGCTCTTGAGCTGTGTGGGGAATACAGATTTCCAAGTAAAATGATGTGGAAACACAATAAAAAAAAAAGCAAGAAAAATTCAGAAGAAACATATACAGCGGAGTAAAAAAAGAAAATGTCAAGAACATTTGAGAAATTTGTCGTGTAAAGAAGAAATTTTTTAATAAAATGATGATTTTATTCCTTAAAGATATGCAATATGTGTGTAGTTTATGACAGCTCTGCTTGCAAGTATGCAGTAGTCGATGCAGCAGGCACTGCCCCTTAAACGTATGCTTTAATTTTCTTTTAAGCAAGATAACATTAAGGAAAGGGGCAAATAAATAATTTAAGTGTAAGGTATAGTAAAAAGAAAACCATTATTTCATGGATAGTCTTGTATTTTTGTATACCATTCATTTTAAAGGGCTAGGGATAATGTATACAGTAATGGTAATTGGTAGTTTTGACAGGAAAAGCTAATTGGGCAATATTTTCGAAACTCGTTTCATGCAATACGCAGTTAAAAACAACAAAATTTGATACTACACTAGCTAATGACATCATGGACTTTTGAAAGATGATTTTCTATGCTTCAAGTGACGCTTGAACGCCATAAAAATAAATCAGTTTTACAGCACTTCATCGCTGTCGAGAAAAACGGAACCAAAAACTGTACACTGAAAGTGTGGAAGTTGTAAGTGCATTAGTAAGAAATCGTATATGAAGAACTGGCCAATCAGACGAATTAACACCAATGCCAATATTAGCTGCTGAATTGTGTCAAGACATCCTTAAGTTTAAACCATCCGTAGTTTGTATGAAAAATTCAGAGGTTTTTTTCAGCCTCCAGAGTAATCCTTCCCATAAATTCTTTGACTCTACAGAGGGAATAATTTCGGCAATAAAAATCGTTGGAAAGTCAGGCCCCTATGCGCTTAACTTGAAATGAGTTTGGAATTTGCAAGCTAAATCAGCTAGGCACCCGAAATAAGGTTACTTTTTGTTGGCTCCCAGGTTATGAAGGATTTGAAGGCAATAAGAAGACAACTGAGCTCACCAGGGAGAAAGTTTCATACTGTTGTAGGGGCCAAAGCTTTTTTCTTGAATGCGAGTTGATGAGTTTAGCCTTATACTTTACGGAAGGGAAGATGTAGAGAAAGAAGATCTGAGAAAAACAAATAGAACTTTCTTGGTCGGCCAAAGTCGAGACTATGAAGACCAGTTTTAGATAAGATAAGAGTAATTTGAGCCGCCACAGCACTAGCTGGGGTACGGTGGCTGAGCACAGTAACAAAACGATACAGTTGGAGAATATTTCTTTAATCTTTATAACTGGATAAAAAAAAACGTTGTATAGAATGGAGCAACACTAGGATATGTGCAATCAAAATAAAAAAGGAAACAAAGGAATTGGGGATGTTTTGTAAAGTTAAAAGTTTCTTTTAGAAAAAATAAATAAATAACGCAGTGACAGTAAAAACACCAAAAACCACTTTTTTTTTTACAACATTTCCAAATTTTTTTCTGTACTTTCAGCTAAAAAAAAGAGGGAAAAGTAACATCCCCCTTCTGCACTGTAAAAAATTCAGTTCATTTAGAGATTTTTGTTAAAGGGATTCTCTTTTTGTTTTGTGTTTGCTAAAGTAAATATTTTAAAACCAAGATTTTGTTCATGTCATGTAACTCGTGACATGTGTTCAACTTAGAGAGAAAAAAGAAGGAGGATTTCTTAATGTCCGTCCTTTGTAATCTTTTAATTCTAAAACCTTTACATCAAATGAGAGCTGAAAAGTAAGACAATTTTTAAAGTTCTAGTGTCACAAACATGTCTGTCCATCTGTCTGTCAGTGAATGATGAATGCTTTTTTCTCTTTTTTTTTTCGCCACTGTCTGTCTGTTTTTCAGGAGCAAAAAAAAATTTCTTTTGTTTTACACACAAGTGTGTCGTCGTCGTCGTCTTCTTCTTTCAACCCATCATTGTGCTCATCCACGTATTCATTTGCCAGCCAGCCAGCCAGCCAGCCAGCCCTATCTGTTTGTCCGCTCTAGTCGTGTAAGTAATTTGAAAAACGAGTCACTCACTCAAGTGCTGTAGTTGTGGAACAGCGGTTGAATGTTGTTGTTGTTTTTAGTTTTTTTTTTTTATTTTCTGCGCTTCTTTTTCAAATTTATTTGCATTCATTAAATTTCATTCACTTGATTTTTCGTTTTTTTTTTTTGTGTTTTTTCTTACAACCACAGGGAAAAAATGTCTCAATTTTTGCTTTCAAAGTCTTTTCATGACTCGCCTTATTTTGTTTTATTTTTTTTTTCGTCTTCTATTTCTTCATCATCTTGCTGCTGTTGTTGTTGTTGCTCATTACAATTGTTTAATGGGCAAAATCAAAAGGAAAAATTAAAAAAAAAAAAAACAGCAGCCGTAAATGATAGTCTGCAATAAAATTAATGAAATTTCATTTAGGAAATCATAAAAAAAAATAGTTAAGTTTTGTGATTCGGTTACACTGTACTGTACTCCACACTATGGAAATATTTAGAGACGTAGCAGTAATCAAATTCTTAATGGGCAACGACTACATTTATCTTTCGCGCCGTCTGAATGTGATAAAAATGTCTGACAATGGGCATACCCCACTGAATCAGTGTCACATTGTCTACTACGATCAATAAGACGTTGATCAACATCTCCATAATCTATGCGCAATTGGCAAGTGGATTCACGACAGACCTTCGAAGCGACCCCGATGGCTTTACATTATTATGCATTAAGCTATAGCGGTCTCTGTTATATTTAGTTTAAATTGACTGCGAAAACAAAGTAGAACCCAAAGGTGTTCAGTTCCTTTGTTTTATCCTCTAATGAAGGCCTACGCGAAGTCCTTACGAATCACATAAAAAGTCAAAGCGTTTAGTCGGTTCAGCCTCATGTAATAGCTATAAAGATAATAGAAAAGATATTAGCAGAGTGTGTATACCACTTTGAAAATTTTCTAAGAAAACCGATTGCATCTGAAGAAGATGGGAAGACATTCAACAGTTATTCTATGTGTTCGGG
Organism: Sarcophaga bullata; assembly: GCA_005959815.1. NCBI lineage: Eukaryota > Metazoa > Arthropoda > Insecta > Diptera > Sarcophagidae > Sarcophaga > Sarcophaga bullata. The sequence goes on along the minus strand of QOCX01000133.1, from coordinate 214,235 downwards.
AACATAGAAGGTAACAATGAGGAAGCAAGAAGGATGAAAAAGAAGGACCGGAGAAAAAAAAAAACAGAAGAAGAGTTTTACCTCGTCAACTATTGTACGACAAGTGTCTTTTCAGATTAGAAATACGGATAGATTTTTTTGGTCGAAAACAAAAAATTTGTTCAACTTCTCAGTCTTCTCATCGTAAATTAACTAATCCTAGCTCTTAAAGCACAATAAAATCCTATTAAGCTCTATGATGCTCGCTACCCACAACCGAAATTCATTCTGTCCATAGTAGCCTGGAAATTAATTAATTTTCTACACTCTATCTGATCATCTGCCAAATTCACACATTTCTCTACTCTTATATCTCAGTGCCACGGTATCCAGTATTTTTAATTAAACTTGAGTTGACATAATATTTAGTCAATGCCTTCAGAGCAGTCCTTGATGACTACCTTTTTTACCAGTGCGATATGTTTACATATCAGTTTAATTGGAAACACCTCTGCCTGAAGAAATTACAATAATCAGATCGTTTATAGGATAACATGTATTGTAATACACAAATAAAAATAAAAATTCCCGCGCTGATGCTAGGCTCCATCTCACCTATTCCTAAATCTTTAGTGAAATCGCTGAGGCTAACTCATTGAATATACTTAACAAATGGTCTCTAAACTTTGGTCTTAGAGTTTCATGAGAGTTCTGATATGTGGAAACTTACGAAATTTTGCACGATTCCCATTAAAATTTCTCTATCGGATGTAAATGAAGGATAATTTCCAGCGATGTCTGACGAATACTTCATGAGGCGTCCTTGCACCTTACCCAGCACTTTCCTCCGACTCACCGCCGCCACTACCATGTTTTGCAGCGTTTATTAACTCATTTTAGATTTTGCTAACCTTATTTCTGTAATTGTTCATTACAACTCTTTGGACTAGATTTAGATTTTTCTCACACAACCCATGTAGTAAGGTTTAATTTTATCCATGAACGGCGGGATCCACAGTTTTAATGCGAACAACAGATTTCTGAACAAGCTTTCATGGCTATTTCATTTACTCTCAGATTATTTGTCAGAAGACTGCTGAAAAACTACTAGACCTACCTGCCTTCCTTAAATTTAAGCAGTATCTGTTTTCAGCTATAAAGTAGTTTGAGCAACCAGATAAGGTGTGAAATATCTTGACAAAACGATATAAAAAAATCAGTTTATAATTGATCCTCTATTTTTTGTGCGTTTAAATTCAATATAAAGCTCTCGGCCATACCCTACTTCAGTATTGATTGATTACAACTTGTTTTTAAACTTTTTCTATTTCTGTTGACTAAATTATCATTTTTTTTATTTTCACTTCTTTTTATCATTGCTCTCCCGGTAATAACAGAAAATTTCTTTGCAAATTAATTTTTAAGTTCTTTGAAATTGAAAAATAAACTTTTGCAGTGAGTGTGTGTTGAAAAAAAAAAAAAAAAAAAAAAGTGAATTTCGCTATAGATTTGGTGTATTTGGGTGAATTAAGAAAATGAACAAAAAAAAAAATCTTTTTAAAAAAGTTTCTTTCAAAAGTTTGCCAAGGGCAAAAACAAATCGATTGTTTCGTGCTGCTGCTTTCTTTTTTTTTCTTTCTTCATTTGACTTTACAATTTGATTTTTATTTTTTTTTTTTTTTTTTTTTTTTTTAAGTAAAAAACAGAGGTTTCTTAGTTTGTATTGAAATATTGAATTAATATGGCATCCTTGTATTAATAATACGATATTTCTACTCAAAAATATATCACACTGCAACAAAGTAAAGACTTTTTCTCTCTTTTGGTAAAAGGAAACGGTGGGAAATATGAAGGTAAACAGTTAATAAATATACAAAAATAAATCGCTTAAATGTTAATGAACTCCTCTTTAATCTGTAAATATCTCCAGAGTTGCGTTTTTTAAGTGTTTTTTTTTTAGAACTACTTGAGCATATTTAACACAGAGTAATAGAATATTAGCTTTTATGTACAATGTGCTCATTATACATACATACAACACTCTTGTCATTAAATGTTTATCGTTATTTAAATTATGACCTACTTTTCATCATCATCGTCATCGTCATCATCATCATCGTCATCATCATCATCATCATCATCACTATCGTCATTAACGCTGGCATTAACAACTATTCATAGTCGTAGTCGTAGTCGTTGACGTTGTCGCAGTTGTTATCGTTCTTATTACAAACAATCTCTCAATTACGATGATGGCGTGAGATTTTTCACTGAAACTGTTTTATTTTTGCAAAGCAAATCTACGAAAGTGGAACGTCAAAGTCGACAGCAATGAACACATTACAAAATTAGAACTATTTAATGAATTACGGCATTTATTTTCGTCTACAATCAAAGCAAATGAGAGCAATTGTGATGATGTGATGTGATGCAGTTATGCACAGTGACATTTAAAAGCAAAAAAAAATACAAAAAAGTGGTTAAGATCTCCATCTAGATCACTTACCAGACTTTAAGTCGCACATGGCGTTGTGTTACGATGGTATTTACCCATGTCTACACTTCTATATCCCCTCTAAGGTTTCCCAAGCTTTAAATGAAGTTCGATATATCCCATGTGAACCGAAATCTGCACTAGAACTGGAAATAACTATTCCTCTGCCTTTATAATCCACAGAGGCTCGGTAAAGGCTTAAAGAATCGGCTCTAAGCTTAAGAATAGGGTAGGCTGGGGAATATTTTTTAGTCAAACCTCTTCTGATGTGTGCATCAGGCCGAAGTAATGGCTAATCATTACGCTACAGAATTGATCTTGAGTAATGCAACTCCTACTGCTAGTATAATTATCTTCTCTGATAGCCAAGCGGGAATTAAATGTTTTCCAATCTTAACTTGCTATGTTACGATTTCTTCCTTCTGATTACAGGAATTTTCTTGACAATTGCGTTGTGTTTTGTATGGCCGATGAGCTCGGTGCAGCAGGTACCGTCTTACAAATGCCAGTGGTATTTAATGCAATCAAATCCGGGTATGAAAAGGATTTTTGTTTTGGAGCCAGATTCGTCCCGTCTAAACTGTATAGAACATATTGTTACAAGTCATTGCGTAATGGCATACATAGAAATCGTTTAATTGCTAATGCAATGTCTACTGACAGAGATTATAGATTTTTGGAACAGAAAACATGTGCCAATGTCTGTCGTCACTAATTTCAATTCTCTCGTTTCCACTTCACTTTTTAAAGAAGTTTAATGGAGTTTCCGTGTCTCAACATCAAACCCATCACTGGATTTATCAAATTATTAGGCTGTTTTGTCAGCTTAATTGAATAGAGTCGTGTTTTAAGACAAAGACTGGCTTGGGGCAAGTGCGTTAAAGCATGAGAAAAATCCTTATTTTGTTAACAGAAAAAGTGGAAATGAAAGTCTAGTAGGTAAACGAGAGCCCGTGGTTAAGCTTAAACTCAAACGTTTAGAAGAATACGAAATATGAACAAATATTTTTTCGGAAACTTCCTCCCCTTTTAGAACAAATAATATTGCTATGAAATGTTTCTCAGAAATTTGCCGTTTGGTGTGATAAGCTAGGTTGTAATCCTGACTACATGGTTGTAATAACTAAATAAATAAGTTTTGTTTGGTCAATTTTCAAATTAACGTAGAATTTTTTGAAGCAAATAAAAATTATTAAACTTGAGAGAATGATCAAGTATTACTTTCTATTCTCGTTTCCTTTGATATGCGTAAACTTTGACCACCTCAAATACAACCGTTCTACAACAATTTTTGACTGTCACTATATGTATGAAAAACAATTACCACAGTTGTATCCGTTTTGTCAAAGAACAAAAATAGTAAAATTTGAGCAGCACATGATTTTAATGCTTTTGAAAACGGAAACAAATGTTTTTAATTACCCGCATACTGCCACCCAACGGATTGAAATAAAAATTTTAAAATTCTTTAAATGCAACTGCACAACATAAAATAAAATGCAATGCAAACCGTTTCTAACTGTTTTAATGACATCCACATGGATGTGTGTAAGTTAGTCTGTGGACGAGTAATAAATTATTGAAGAAATATCGATTGAAACCTCCTAAACAGCTGACTTTTAATGTTCGTTGACATAAAAGGGGTCCGTTAAAATTCCATACACATGCTCATATTATTTAACGGACACACGTTTCACACAACGACGATGCGTTATGTTACAATACGGCATGATTAAAAACAAAACAAATAAAAACAAAATTCTGTAAGCAGTTACCTAATCAATAAGAGGTAAAGAGAGAGAAAAAAAAATAAAAAGTTAAAGGACGTACAACAAAAAGAGTATAAAATTACATGAACAAATAGACCGTTCTCCTATAATTATTACATTTTGTCCAGTCAAAAATAAAGGCAATAGATTTAATTGGTTTTTGAAAAACTATCGTATGTCGACAAAGGCATTAAGAAAAATCGAATAAACAACAACAAAAACAAATACAGTAAAGAATAAAAGTATTAACAGTAAATGCCATGGTTAACCCTCCAACAAAGAACAGAAAAAAATAACACAAAAACAAATACAACAACAACAATAAAGGGAGCAAAAAGAAACAAAACCCATATAGAGATGTTAAATTAACAAGAGTACTTTCAACGCACACTCTCTTTTAAACGTATGACATTACAAACACAAACATACATACACATCAAGAGTAGATGTTTTAAATACAACCGACCACCCTCTACTAAAGTCACAGCAAAACATGAGAAAATAAAAACAAGAAGAAAAAAATGGCAAAACGACAAGAAAAAAATTGTTAGAGAGTGCTGCTATAAGGATTCTCTCAACTCATGTGCATGTAATATTTGCTATGCTGGGCATGTGGGCATGTATGGGTTTAGAGTGCAGGCAGACAACTTTGCAATTGATTATACAAATGTGTAGTGGTTTTTGTCTGTGTGTTTTTTTCTTTTTCTTCTTCTTCTTGGTTTTTGTGTGGATAATGTTGACTTAAAGCAGAATGGATTTGCAAAAGGTTTTGCTAAAAAAAAATTATAAAAAAAAAGAAAACAAAAATAAATGAATGAGTGAGTAAAACGGAGCAATTGAATGGCAGACAGTCTGGTATCCAGCACTTACTACCACTATTATTATTGTTGTTGTTTCTTTTTTTTTCATTTTACTATACTAGAGAGTTGTACGTGCTGATTTCCATGTGAGACAATATTTAACCCTTTAAGGGTCAGTTTATTTTACAACTAATTTGAGAACAGCTGAAAACAAGATACAAATTGAAGTGGTAAAGTATAGGAGAGCAAATCTTGTGATTGAAATTTATTAAATAAAATCGTTGATTTTGGTCTTGTAGGCCGTCAGTTCAAGCACAAATTCCAGACAGGAGCAACCCCGTCGAAATCGTACGTATGATTCTAATCACGAGAGATCATAATCTTCTAACATCACACGACCTTTTATTAATAGGGTAGAACGTCAGTTCAAACCGCTACCAATGACAAATTAAACACAACACAGTGTGGATTATTTCTATAAGAAAACAAATGAACTAATTGAGAATTATTAGCAAAAACGATAACATATAAAACAGCTGTGTGCTGATAAGCAAGAATATACGAGTACAATGAGAACTAGTAGAGGCAGTTAGACGTAATCAGTTTGATAAAGAAAAGGTTTGAACTCTGCAAAGTCTTGAGTTTTTTAGAGAAGAAAGAAAAAATAATTGGGGAAGAAGGGGCGCACTTTTACTTTTGCACTTTGCATATACAGAAGTGTAAGAAATTTTAAAAAACTTTGCCAGTGCAAAAATGCCGTTAACGACATAAGAAATTTGACAAATAATCGCAACGTTACGTTCAAGGTTTAAATAAATGTCTCCGTAAAAGTGTTGACAACCGATTGAGTTTCTTTTTTTTTGTTTTTTGTCTTCGGTAAAAATGGATTGATTGATGCCTGCCTGCCAGCCTGTATGACTGAAATTTTAGATGCATGAATGGCAATGGAATGAATGAATGAAAGAAAATATTTGTCATGTGGAACAACAATGAGAAGAAAAAAGGTCGAAAAGAAAAGCCAAATGGATGATAAACGATATGGAGAACTATTAAACTAAAAGCAGACAAAGACAGGCGAAGAGAAAGAGTGAGAGAGAGAGAGAGAAATCAATAGGAAGGATATTAGATGTTCATTAAACAACAGAAAAAAGAAAAAAAATTGTTTCCGATAATATTACAATGACAGAAATTAAGAATTGTTTAACAAATACAATGCTTATTATGTACTTTATGATAGTTATTAATTTAATATTTTCGATAAGAAGTGTTGCCAATAACAAATATTTAAAGTCCTTTTATGAGCAGAAAATTTTAGACAAACTTTAAAGACAAATCCGCTATCGATTATTGCAGCTTGGTCGAATGGTTGGAATAATTGTCTCGGCCCTCTAGGAAGGTGCCTTAAAAGTCGCTTCCGCACATACTCGACTTCTACCTTGCTAGGTTATAATTCTGGAGGAGCGATTCCAAAGCAATTATAGACGAAATATGATAACAGAGACGACGTATCTAGAGTAGTGGCTGTTTTGACTGGACTCTTGTGAATGGACAATTTGTGAACGGAAATACGTCGTAGTATAGTAAGTAGTATGTTGGCTTATTACACAAGATCCAGCTCAGACACTTACAACAAAAACAAGTATGAAAAAATATTTCTTCGGCGACTTCCATTCAACATTCTAGTAGCAAAAACCTTGAAAGAAAAATGGAATTGCTATGAAACACTTTTCAAAAAGCTGTCGTTTGGAATCGACTTTAAACTACAGGTCTTGCCAATCGCGGATGAAATTCACACAGATTGTGGTACTGTGAGAGAACCTAAGTCATAATCCTGACTAAAGCACCAATTAAGTAATACAAGATAATGATTATTGCCATAACTATGGTAACGCAGAAGAGGAAAAGCCAGTTAAGCACTTCCATTGTTGTCGTTCGGTTCTCCTTGAGTATCGCCATAATGCCTTTGGTTATTAGTTTATGCAGGACATCGCAAAAATATCGTATCAACTGCATATAAAAGCTACGAAAGGAGTAATGTAGTATTCAAGAAAATGGTGACTACTTCCGACATTACTTGATGTTCTTGTTGCTATACTGACACCTCAGTAGCGTCTTTTCTTGTACACAAGTGAGGCAATCTTTCGTTAACTATTTTTAAAATATTTTTCTTAAAAAAATTTATTGTTATTGTCATTGGTTGATGGCTGGCTTTTTTGAGTGGGTTGGGGTGGTAATATACGGTCAAAATTATTTTAATAATTTTAATATTTTCTTCTTCTTCTTTTTTATTCTAAACGTGCAATAACCTTGGCCTCATCTAAATTAAGCCCAAACGGCAACTACAAGAAATGGAACAATGGAAACATAAATTACAACCAAACACACACTATCTTGCATACAAACATACATATATACTGTATATAAATGGATATATTTTTACTGTACAGGAAACTTTACGGATAAATAATAGAATAGAATGGAAATGTTTTCCCTATTTTTGATAATTTATACAGTTTTAATACTATTTGACCATTTAAGCGGAAGTTATTGGTATTCTGGGTTGGCAATACACAGCTAAACGAACGTCAAACACCTTCACTTAGTTTTTTTTTTATTATTTTTCTTTTATTTACAAAATGTTGGCCGTATTGAACGGCTGGGCTGTTGGTTCTTGTACATAAGTCCATACAAGTATGCATGAGAGGAAGAGAGAGTAAATACAAGTACAATCCGTAGTAGTTTTGTTTTTTTTACAAAATGTTGGCAGTATTGAATAGCTGGGCTGTTGGTTCATGTACATAAATCTATACAAGTATGCATGAGAGGAAGAGAGAGAGCAAATACAAGTACAATCCGTAGTAGTTTTGTTTACATTTTTGTTGGTTCTTTTTCTTTTTTGGTACAAAAAAGTTGTCAATAAAAGGGAAACATCCAGAGGTAGAGAGAGTAAAAGAAAGCAGAGAGCCAGCCAGACTATGTTTGTTTTCATAGTAGTAGTTGCTGTTGTTTATATGTATGGGAAGAATAAGTTGTACTATATGGGCTGCATAGTATATAGTATAGTGGCGTTGGTGTTGCCATTGCAAAGTATTTTTTAAAAAAAAAAAAATTTCTTTTCGTTTCAAGAGGAGATTTATTTTATTGGCTGCTTGCCAATAAAAATAAAATTAAAAACAAAATAAAAAATTGTAAAAAAGAAAACTTTATACATGACCATTAATAAACAGAAACCATAATGAAAAGTAAGAGTTACAAAATAATTGTATGGCGTCTGTTGAAAAACTTTTTTCTTTTTTGATTTTTTTTTTTTAAATTATAAAAAATTTTGCAAGCCAATATAAAATACGTTAGTTGGGCGATGTTTTTTTATAACAAATATAAAAAAATTAAATTATTTTCCAGCTATTCATTATTTTTCGTTAAAATGTCAATAACAAAAATGGCAAGCAAAAAAAAAAAAAAAAAAAAAAAAAAAAAAAAAAAAAAAAAAAAAAAAAAAAAAAAAAAAAAACTTTTAAAGCTCTAACCAACCGTAGGAAAAAAAGGAAAAAAAAGGAGACAAATTTGTAAGGACAACGAACAAAGAAAGAAAAAGAGTAATGCAAATAACAAATGTTTTCTTTAAAAGGATACCAGGCTATGATTAATGTTTGATGTCTGCTGCTGCTGTTGGATAAAGTATAAACATTAATTTTTATTTAATTTCTTTGCTTTTTGCCTTATGCTGTGTAAAATGAGAAAAAAAATTTTTTTTTTTATGAAAATGTTTTGTTTTACGATAATAAGAGTAAATATTTGTAGACAAAAAAGAAAAAGGATTATGGTTGGCAAATTAAAATATAATTTGAAATCAATTAAATTTAATGGTTTAATGCAATATGTATGCATGTACATATAAACAATGAATTCTCTACTTTACATTTACAATGAACGACAATGTTTGAAAACAAACACATTTTACAAAATAATTTATTTACAAATAATAAAATTGAATGCTTTAAAATTATTTTGAAGTCGAAAATAATAAATATTTACAATGTTTGTACTTACAAATATTTAAATTTTATAAATGTTTAGGAAATTTACCTGAAAAGAATAGAAAATAACATAATTAGTATCAAAATCATGCACGTATATATTTTAGAATATTTAATATTCGATAATTTGTTAAAATATATATTTTAAATAAGATTTTACGATTTCTTTCTTTTAGTTTCATAATGCATTAGAATTTAAAAGTAATTAACTTGAATAAAAATTTAAATAATTTTGGCATTCAATTTTGGGAAAGTGTATGCCCAAATTTTTTCGTCCGCACTCCTATTAAGAAAGAAATTCATTCATTCATTGCCGAAATGGACGGAAGGCACAGAAAAGACCTCCGAAATGAATGTAAAAAACAAACTATTAAAGAAGGGGTTGTAAAATAGATGCCAGAAGAATAAATAGTAACGTCCTCAAATAATAAAACAGAAGACAATGTTGTTAAACATCCACCATTGCGGAAAACACAATTTTGTGAACAACGCACACGATTTTGGTCTAAATTTCTGATACAATTCCAGTTTAAATTTAATGTCTTCCTGTAGTCTTAAACAAATCTCTTCCAGGTGTTACGGGGTTTAGATTTTATATTTTAATTGTTGATTGGGTATTTTCTCAAATTCAACAGCATTTTATATTTTCAGTAGCAATTTAAAATTGATCGTATTTGAGAATGAATTCTCTTCGCTTTAGCAATATGATTTGCAAAATCATTATTCCTTTGTCCATCAAGGCATATTGTGATGAACAAATAGCAGAACATCATATTTAATGATGTTTCATGGCACGTTGTCAGTAAGAGTTTTAGTTTTAGAACTACAACCACGAACAACAGCAGAATCGCTTTGTAAGCAGGCATGCACAAATTCTTGAGCTAACTTCCAATACTACATGCCTTTTAAGTTCGAATGTTCTTTTTAACAGTCCCTTTTCAATGGATTTATTTTTTGGATCCTAGCCCGGCCAAGCCCTGGCTGTCATTCCTTTACTATTATGTTTTTATCACCCATGACTAGAGCGGCCAATATATATGCAGAAAAGTCTTTCAAAAGAACCAACAGGAAACGCGAAAACAAGGCAAATGTCGAGGTAGGTGAGGAGCAATTTTAAAGAGGATATGAACTCATATCCAGAAGATTTATCGTAGATATGATTATAGAATAAAATCCTTAAATATAAATAAAAACGAATGGAATATTCTGTAGTAAAAGGATTCAAATTGTAGAGAAAACATCGTTGCTTTCGTATCCTGTTGTACCTACATGACGAAGATTTTTACCAGATTTCCCTTCTCATTCCCTCCAGTACATTAAAACGCATTAACAAACATGAGAAATTTTCATTTCAAATGTGTACATACAAAAATGTTTTATAATTTACAAACAAAATCGGTAACAAAAAAAAAAATTGATTTTCTCAAGAAGTTGGCAACATTCTAATTATTTTGTTGTCTTCTTCTAGTTCGACAAAGGCAAACAACTAAATCAAGGCACATTAAAAAATCTGGCACTGGCATACACGCTGTTACATTTTAGTGTTATTATTATTGAAATGCACTCTTACGCATACACATGCTTGCACTTGCATGTCATTGTTATTTAAATGGCGGCCATTCTATAGAGAAGAGAAAAAAAGCAATAATTATGTATGATTTTCATTCAATATTATTTCGCATTGTTGTTGTTGTTAGATTTTTGTGATATATTCTCTACGCTTTCAAAGTGCGGAGAGAGGGAGAGAATACATATAGAAAATTATTCATTCATATTTTTTGTGTACCCCCGCACACACATTCATTGATTCTTTAACAATTCATTAGATATTCGGTTTTTCTTTTATTGTGTATGCGTGTATCTGTGTGTTTCTTTTTCTTTCTCATGTATATGAATGAGCACGATTTTTTTTCTTGTGTTCAAGTGGGTGCGATACTCTTATGCGTTGTAAACAACCGACCACAACAACAACAGCAATAGCAACATCACCCACTTGAATTATTTATTTTTGTGCTCCACTAATGTTGTTGTTTTAATTTATTGTTGCTTTTATTACTGTTTGGGGAATAAAATCATAACAAAAATCATGAGAAAAAAATTTTGAATTGGAAACTAAGTCCCATGTCTAATTTAAATCAAATTCTCTCAAGTATGAGTGAGAGAGAGAGCTGGAGTAGGCATTTATATGAGAAGACAAAATTCATTCAAAAGTGATTTTCAACTAAAGTTATTATAAAAAAAAGATTTTTAATATAAAATATAATTTTGATAAGGGGAGTTACAAGTCTAACAAATGAAAATCAAAACTAATTTTTGTGTTAATTTTGAGGGCAGAAGATGAAATGATTAATTTAAACAGAATTCAAAATGGTGATAACAATTTGAATCAGTGTTGCCAGATCGTTTAAAGCTGCTTTATGGCAAAACGAAACAGTTTAAGAAATTACTGATTCGTATGGATTGATGTAAGGAGATGTTTCTTAAAGATGCTTGACTACAAACTCTAGCAATCTATCTATTTGATATTGCGGTTTAGACCGAAATTTTATCTATTGGAGCCTCAAAAAAGCTATTAATGTCTGAACTTTTGCAATAGCCGAGCAAGTAGGCAGCGTTTTGGTACTTAGGTTTGATTATGAATATTAAATTGGCATGAGATTTAAACTTACTAGCGAGGCTATTTAAAACAGTGAGTTCTACGCCTGCATTAGAGCAGTAAATAAATCCCAAAAATTGTTTAATATGGTGTTCTAGCCCATCTCAGACTTGAAATATCTATAAATCGCAGAGAGTTGGGCAAAACTCACATGTTTTTCTCGCCACAGCAAGTGCATCATAAGAAAATTACAGTTAAAACTTAACTTTTAAGTGGAATGTAACGGAAATTTGAATCAATAGCGCATACGAATACTGCTGTAGATCAGTGGTTTTTCTTTTAGCCTGAGACATGATAAAAAAAATTCAAATCTGAATAGGCCTTACTAATACCATGCATTATGATCGAATTCGGGAAGTATTTGCAGGTTTAGACATCTTTAATTCTGAGTGAACCTCACAAAGCTGCAAATCCAATAGAAGTCTACACAAATGGTGTACTGTATACAATTTTTTTATTATGGAGAGATGATATACAAGTTTATAATCCTAGGGGACGCAGCCTAACCATTATAACCATTATAGAAGTGGCAAATAGAGTAGTTTCTGTAGTCTGTATTAGGTAAGGTAGTGTCTTAGCTTATTAGACGGGAGCCCATAATTCAAACCCTAATTCAGACAACCCGAACTGAACGAACTCGTCTCAGCAGTCTTCTGGCAAAAACTCAAAATTGCCATTAAGAGGTTCCTCAAAAATCTGTTGCTTAAAGTCAACATTAAACTGGAGGTCCAATGGATAAAAAAATAACACACACAACATGGGTGATGTGAGTTGAAATCCTGACTAAAGGATTGTGTAATGGCCAATAAAGTAAGTTCTTTATTCACTTAAAAGAAAACAGTTTATATTCAAATGATTGTGCTAAAACTAGCACTTTAAATCATAGAGATGTGTGTGTGTGTGTGTTTTTAATTGTTTATTTAAAAAATGATTAACTAATAAGTAAAACCATAAAAACATAAACAAAACAAAACAAGCATGATTTATTAACATTTTTAATGATTTTCAAAACCACAAAACAAAAATAAAAAAATTAATCATCCCAACGATTAATGACCATTAAATTGATTAATAATATCGTAATAATAATTATTATTTGTATCGTATCGTATAAAAATTTCACTTTTTCTCTCTAAACATTTATAAACAAACCATAAAAGATTAAAAAGAAAAACTAAAAATCAAAAGTTTATTCCAAAAATAGTTCATAAATGGCCAAACCAAACATGCAACATAAATTCCAAAATGAATGAATGAAAATGAAAAACGATTAAAACTGCACTGAGAAAAAGCAAAAAAAAAAACAAAAATAAGAAAAGCATGACAGGCCAGGAAAATAAAAGAAAAAAAATTATGCGGGTCTTTAAACTTTGAAAGAAAATTAAAAATAAAATAAAAAAAATTGTCCATAAAATTAGAAATTAATATCGCCTGTAAAAATGAAAACCATTGGCTTGGCTGGCTGGCTGGGCATGATGCCAAATGGAAAATAATTTTTTTTTTTTTTTTTTTTTAAATTATGACTTCAATATTATTGGCATATTGAAAATAAACATAAACAATAAACAAACGAACAACAAAAGAGAGAGAAAAGAAAAATAAAAATGCGGTAATAAATATAATAAGAGAAGGAAAACGAAAGTAAACAATTGACCATAATAACTTGTATGGCTCGTAAAACGTTTGTTGACTTATTTGGGCTGGTGTTTACAAATAGGGCCCGACCCCTCCTCTTTATAAAAACAAAAACATTGTAAAAGTTTATGACAATTCTATTTTCTTTTTGTTTTGCTTTTCTTTTTCACCAATTTCGTACCTAAAAGGCATTGTAAAATTGTTTGGAATTTTGCATTAGCATTTTGACTGAAAAGTAAATTAAATTTTATTTTAAAATTCTTTAACAAATGTCCGTAAAGATAGGTGCTGTAATATATCATAAGAACTCAGGAATAGTAGCCAAGGTAAACTATCCATATTTGTGCAACTGGAAGAGTTATATGGAAGGAAACTATCATCATCATTCTGGGACATTGTCCAACTATCAAAGGACAGTAACAAAAATTTGAAATGCGAAAATAAAGTCACAATAAATGCCCTGACCATGGTAACTAAGATAAGAGCAACTTACTTTTCTACCCACGTATTCTACGTCCACAACATTAATAGTTTAAGGAATACGAGTACCAGCTTTGTGAATATAAAAACTCACTTAAGCACGCTTTACATTGGAATACCAAATAAAACGATATCGCAAAGCAAGATCCGGACAATCAGTACAGACGGTTTGTCTTAAAATTAACTTGAAAATCGACCTGTAAATTTAATAAATCCAGTGATTGGTTTGATGTCAAGAAAACAAAGCGCAAATAAGAGCAGTATAAGTCCAGCCAGAGGTGGACATTATCATATAAAGCGGGCTGAACTCTCCAGCTCTTCGTTCGATCTACAAACTCTCCTGAAGTCATTAGAAGGCAAAATCCCCTCCCTACATATTGCCCTTACACGTGAGAACAGATATTTCTTATAATTTTAAGGATAGTAGAACAACAATTTAAATATTCAAGAAATCTTGGAGCGAAACCTTTTATGACCGCAACACACTAAGACGTATGGGTATCCCGGATAAAAAGGCGTTACTTTGTACTCCGTGTATTACATGAAAACTAATTCGATGATATGAAAAGTGGAAAGTCAAGATAACAACCTAGCTTCCAACACCACCCAAATACATTCATAAAAATATCGACAATTTTCACATGGAAAAAATTGCCAAGATAACATATAAGTTATTAAAGCCATAAACCATGAGAGAAAGATCCAAGCACATTGTAAATTAGACATTCACTGTAATCTATTTCTCTATTAAGCTGCTTCCTTTTACTTTTGTTATTTTGCAATTTCTTTTCTCTTCTTTGTTAAGCACTTAATTATAGATTTGATGTGGTGATTTAAATGAAATTGAAATCGTGACGTTAAATGCTCTGTTTTCTCAATTCAAGACAATACATTTTTTACAGAACAACACAAAAAAACACAGGTAGTAATTAGAAGAAATGAGGTCAAAACAAAACAAAATAAAAATAACAAAATAGGAGAGAAAAAAAACTGAGTTCAATATGATTTTAAACAAGAGAAGAAAAAACTCTCAAGTTGATTGAGATATTTATTAAGCCCATAAATTCCTTTTATTTTAACACGCAAATAAGCTGCTGTTTTATAAAAACCTTCAATCTGCTCAAATTTCAGACAATTTTCCATACAAAATTTACTTTTGAAAACATTGTAGAAGTAAGGAGACGTCAAACAAACAAAACTGAAAAAGTATATTTTTGTATTCACGGTGAAAGATATCACATTCAAAGTAAAACGGAAATAAACTGCACTTGTGACTGCCTGTGCCGCTGTCTGCTTGTATCTGTTTTATCTCTAACTCTCTCGCTCTCTCTCTCCCTCTCTCAGTCAAAACAATAACTGTGTCTGGTTCTTTAAAATGAAAGTAAAAATTAAAAAAAAAAAATCTTTTGATGTTGTTGTTGCTATTGTTCTAGTGAGTGCTTATAATAACAACTTCCTTTAGAAAAACAAAACAAAACAAAAAAGAATAATAAACAATTGAATGGAAAACTGTTGCTAATTGTTAAAATAAATGCGTGGCTTGTTTAACTTTATTATTAAAACAGTTTAATTAATAGTCGACAGACTGACTGACTAACACACACTGTTATTATAAAGAAAAACAACAAAATTCTATGAAAATAATAACAAAATTGTTATAAGAAAACCCTCAAGTGACTGTGACTCATAAAACTATTGTTATTTAAGCGTTTTTTTCTTTTCTTTTTTTTTTTTTTTTTTTTTTTTTTTTTTGAATATATTTATAAAACAAAACCTAAAGTATAAAAAAAACACTGTTTGAGCCTGGTTTTAAAAAAAGTTGAATGAACGTAATTGTAGGTATACATCTGTGAAAAATAAACTTAACAGACCAAGAAATGTTATCAAAACATCAAAACAGATATTTTTATAGAAAAAAAAAAACATATTCTTTCAATACAAATAGAATATAAAATATACAGTATTGGAAGAAATAATAGGGATAAAACAAATTTTTAACATTTTTGGTAATTACAACCCTTTAGTCAGGATTACAACCTAGTTTCTCACATCACCCATGTGGCGTGTGTTAATTTTTTCCTATGATAAGCAGAACCTGCAGTTTACCGTTGATTCCGAACGACAGATTTGAGAAACTTTTCATAACTTTTCTCTGAGTTTTTGTCACAAGATTGCCGAAGAAATAGTTTTTCTGGTTTTGTTTTGTTCGAGATGTCTGAGCTACTAGACATCTCGAACTCTTTAGACTTCTCCTGGCATAAAAAACTGGTAACTTTTTGGTTATACTTTGTGATAAACCTTTAGTCTGCATGCTTAAGAAGGTAATTCACAGTTAATTGTTAAAATTTCTTAAATCCTAAGTAATGATGTCTGCTTTAAGCTGCTTTGGAATTGTATCCGTTGATCAAATTTCTTCCAGTAAAGGCAAAAAAAAAAGTTCTGAACACTTTTAGAGATTTGAATTAAGAAGTTCTGAATATATATTCTACCACTACCAGGTCTTTAATAGCGCTTGAGTGGCTTAATGATCAGTACAGTGTCAGGCATTGCTGGAGAAGAAAAGCCTATATTTAGGTCTGCTATATATAGAAACAAATGTAGGTGGACTCTTTGGCAACGATGAGCCCAATGCTCAAATAGTTCTTTGGAATATAGAACCCCATGAATTATGAAAGCAATTTACAGTGAGTTCCACTGATAACAGTTCAGCACAAAAAATTATTCTGGCATATTATTGAAAACAAAAAAAAAAAAGGAAATTGTCCCTCTTACATCATCCAAATCTCATTTCTAAGCAAACCATTGCATTGCTAAAATATCTTCTTTACTGTATTTATTATTAAAGCCTCGACTGTGTTAAAATATTTTTCTTAAATATTTTTTTAATATTTTTTTTTTTTTTTTTTTTTTGCTTAATGCATTATTATTGACATTGACCATCAAGACATTTTTTTTATTGTTGTTGTTGTTGTTGTTGTTGTTATTATCAAAAGAGAACAACGAAAATTTTTTTTATTTCAGCCACTTGTTATTGGCATATCATGTGCAAGTACGTTGTACGGGTAAGTGTTTCTTGGATTTCGAGTTTGTTTTTTCGTTTTTTCTTTATTTTTTTCTTTTTGTTTAAATTAATTTAAATTTAATAGTTTCTTTTATTATTGTTATTATCCATCATACGTATGTTTGTATGTATGTATGTATGTATGCATGTGTCTGAGTATATCGTTTATAATCAAATTTCGTATTGTTTTGTAATTACACGCTTGAGTGAATGCATTAAAAATGTTGTCTTTTTTCTTTTTTTTTTTCAGTTTTTGCAGACAAAATGTTCGCTTTCAGAAATAATTTCAATTTTGAAATTTTTAATTCATTTATAATCGTCGTTCAGTTCATTCAGTCGTCGATGATTCATATGCATATACATTGGCAGCAACTATTGTCTGTCTGTCTGTACGATTGTGTGTAATTTTCTTTTTAAACTATTTTCCAAACAACATACATATTGTAATACTAGGCATGAGGAAACTGTTTATTGTTGATGTCAAGCATAAACTGGAAAAACTCATTAAAAATATTTAAAAGCAACAAAAACTACAAAAGCAATAAAAGAAAAGAAAAACTTTCATATTTTAATTTATGTAATCTTTACAGTTACAATCAATTAATGTCAGAGTTCAGGTGATCAACATTGCCACACGTTGTAGAGTAAAATAAAAAAAAAATGCGTGTTACATGTGCTCTTTTTTGAAATTGCAATAGTTTACGTATCTGTGGACAAGGAATTTACCAACTTTTAGTCAGGACCATCACCCAGTATAGCTACACTCATCAAACAAGTTGTGTGTGGTAATTTTATTTCTGAGAGGCGGTGCATACAGTTTAAAGTCAACTCCGAACGTCAGTCTTTTCAGAAATGTTTCTTAGACATTTAATTTCTATCCAAGTTATTGCCAGAAGACTGCTGAAAGGAAATTGCTGGAGGAATATTTTTCTTCTCATATTTCGTGGTTGTTCGAGGTGTCTGACCAGGGGTTTGAATCAAAAAATCGTGTATAATAAGCGTCCATACTGTGAACTAGACTACGACAACTTCAGACAAGGACAGCGACATAAAATATTGCTTCTGTCTCCTTTCATAACCGACAGAAATCAGAGATATCCTTGCTACCATTATTTCATCCTGTATTTAAAGGGGTCATGTTTCATAAAAACTCATATAATAGCTCACATCTCCCTTCCGGACTAGTTTTGTATCTGTAGTATTGAACTCTTAACTCTTGTATTCTAACAGTTCGATAAACAACTCCATGCACGATTGGAGAGTAAATCTAACCTAGAAGCTGAATAATGCTTAAGACCACAAATTGGTGAATTCAACAATATTTCTTCTACCGTTGTTTCCAAAGCTGAACCTGATTTTGCCAAAACTTTTGAAACTTAGTTGCCAGCAAAATCGAATTCAAGAGTCTGATGTAAGGTGGCTTAGCAGCCTCCCACTATCGGACTAGATGTGACCTAAACATATCACCTTTTCAGAGCCTTTTGTGCTGCCTGTTTGTCTACATATTGCGTTTGTTATTCTTCAGCTCTTCAGTGCATGTCTCTTGACTAGTACCGTGACCGTAACAAACTCCTAAATTTCAGCTTGACCTCTACATTTCGCAGGAATGACAATATAATTCCCAGACATTTGTTTCATAGGTGAAGAAAGTGCTAGTATGCCCATTTTTATTTGAGCAGATATCTCAGCGAAAAGTTAACGGAGCCTATCATGAATTTCCCATTAGGTATTATTAGAATCAATATATCACAGAAGAATTCGCTGTAGTCTAATAAGTAGTGTATTGGTGTATTAGACGCAACACCGTGGTTCAAACCACAGCTTAGGCATCTGGAACAAAATTTTTCTATCGTTTTTCTTTCAGCAGTTCTCTGGCAAAAATTCTAAGAGTAAATAAAATTGCCATAAAAAGTTACTCTAAAAAAATCTGGCATTCGGAGTTGACTTTAAACAGTAGGTCCTGCAACTCGTGTATAAAATTAACACACACAACATGTGTGACGGAAGAAACTAGGTTGCAGTCCTGATTAAAAGGGTCGTAATGATCAAATAAGTAAGGAAGTATGTAACAAATCACAAAATAATAAAAAGATAAGTGAAATAATTTGTGATAACCTCGTGTTTCTTAAAGAAAGGAAGGTTTTAAAATATTACACAACATACCCTTAATTCCAGAAATGTTGTTACCCATGCTTTGCCAACAAATTTGAAAACTGAACTAAAAAAAATAATTTTCAAATTTGAAAAAATATTTTATTTTTATCAAAGGTCATTTGATTTTTTTTGATACAAGTGAGGTCATGCAAATTTTTTCAAATTTTTTTTTCTTTTATTTTCTGGTTTTATTATCTCCCCTATAATTTCACAGTCGAAGGAATATATTTTTGTTATACAACAATTGACAAAAATTTTATAATTCTTACACTATAATTAATAATGTCTACAATTGAAATATAATATTAAAAAAAAAAACACGTGGACTTTGTTTTCAATTCAATTTAAACTGAATTATATAGAAAACAATATTTTATATACTACTTAAGCCCAAAAATTAATTTATTTTCATATAAATACAGTAAAAATTTCCATTAGATAGTATCAGTTTCTCGATTAACTTTTAAACAATTGCATTTTGAATTAAATTATATTTTTAAAAAATATATTTTCAATTTAAAAAATGTCCAAATTTATTGTTACTGTTGCCTTATTGTGCATTTTTGCTGCGGTGTTTGTTAAAGGTTTCGATAAAAACGCTGCCATGGCTACATTTATGACTAAAATGGACGATTGTAAAGCAGAAGTTGGTGCCAAGGATGGTGAGTGATGACAAATACGTTAAAAAATAAAATTTAAACGCTGGTTGGACTTAACACAATTGAAGTTGGCAACCTCTATTTTTGAAAACAGAGTAGAAAAATTATAATTTTTTTCTATAAAAAATATTTTATTTGTATGAAATATGCTTGAATAAGTAAAATACGGTTTTTGCGTTCATATAAAGCTTCATTTTCATTATAAAATTATTCTGTTCAGAGAAAACCAAAAATTAAAAAAAATATGGCAACACATTCCTTTAAGGAATTGGAATCTACAAACCTAAAGGAAAAGAAAACAATTTATAAGAGAAAATTCATACACGATAGCGGCAGTTCTTTCGTGAGAGAGCAATTATTTATTGTCACAACAATGAATACATATTAGGCGCATCAAGTGCTGAGAGCCAATTTTGCAATTGTTGCCTCAGCCAAGCAGCATGCGCTTTTTATAGGCGACAGTGCCAGAGTATAAATAAAACAAATAAAAATTGAATAGTTCGTTAAATATTTATCAAAATGTTTTCTCGCGTTTTTAATAGTTGTATTGTTCATGCATCTTATTGCATTGACAGCACTAATTCGTTTATGGCTGCGAGCAAAAATAGAATTACGCCGTAGTAGTATTGCCTCTTGTTGACACAATGCCTTTAAAATTATCCTTTTCACACGCATGTATTCTATCCTCAGCATTTGGTGTCTCCTATATGTTTATAATATGAGAAAACAACCATTAAGTCTCTCTTTATACATTTTAAAAAATAACCATTAAGTTTCTCTTTATAAATTTTAAAAAACAGAGATGCCATATGAATAAAGTTAAATAACAGTGTCATCAGAATGTTGTTTACATTCAATTGAAGCTGTAAACAGCAAACCCAGTTGTTTTTAAATGATATTATATTACATTCGTTTTATGATTCGTGTGTTTATGTCTTTCAAAACAGTTAATTGTTCTATAAACTGTTTTTATATATATGGGAGTCAAGATAAATTCGAATTTGAAAATTCAAAACGCAATCAATAAATTTTATCAGCGCCACATTTGGCGATAACAGTGCAAAATTTTCTCTTAACAGAACAAAATTAGCCCTTAACAGAGCACTGTTAGCTGTTTAATAGTATCCATCTGAACCAATCCACTTGTTTAGGAGCTAATTTTATGATATAAACTTGGTCTATGAGTACCATATCATACTTAAAGGAAGGTTTTAAGGCCTCTTAATATAATCAGCAATATAGTTACACACCAAGTGACATGGTATCTTGAAAATTGGCTTCAAAACTATCAATATCTTGATTGAAAATTCTTTAGAATATCAGTGGCCATTGGCCAACATATAAAATATAGTACACCTACATGACTATAGTCCAGAAAGTCTTCTTTCAAACCGTGGTAGTGTAATATCTGTAATAATTTTGGGATTCGAGAAATAGAATTTTAAAAAAAATCAATATTCTGTTTATGAACTGAATTAAAATGGCAAGTTTCGCAGAATGATGTTAACATTCATTCAGTGTTTTAAAAGAACACAACAGTTGATCTCTGTTTACAAGTGATGCCAGATTTTTATATTATGTTTTTAATACTGTAATAAAAAAAGCATTAAAAGATGTTTCAAAAGCATCCCAAATTGGTCGAATTACAACAATTTTTATCTGTTATTTAATGCATAAAGAATAATTACATTTTGGTTACTTTTTTTTAACAAAAACCATTGAAATCTATTTTCAGTTGATATTGAAGAATTAATGGGTAAAAAACCAGCCTCTACTATGGAGGGTAAATGTTTACGTAAATGTCTTATGGTCAAATATGAAGTGGTACGTTGCATAAATATAACATAAAAACGTCTTTAGAAAAGTGCTATTAAAACCATTTCCTTTCAGATGGATAGCAACGGTAAATTTGTTAAAGACGTTGCCATATCACATGCGGAAAAATATACCGAAGGAGCTGAAGATAAAATGAAAACCGCCCATGAAATAATTGACGCCTGTAGTGGTATTGAAGTGGCCGCTGATCATTGTGAAGCAGCCGAACAATATGGCAAATGCTTCCATGAACAGGCTTTGGCACATGGCCTTAAGGATAAATTTCAATTCTAGAAAAAAAAAAAAGAATAAACAAAATGGAAATGGAAATGGAAAACATATGGCACGGTTATAATGTTACAAACGATACAATAAAAAAATGAGATTTTTCTAAATTCCTTTTACGTATTATTTTTTAAATGTTAAAATATTAATTAACAAAAATGTTGAAATTAAATAAAAAGCAATGAATAATTAAAAATAAATACAATTTTATAAACTTTTTTTTTTTTTTTTGCATACTAAACTTAAACTTTCTCATATGCTGTTAAAATTCTATAATTGTCACTCTCTTATCATGTGTATTGGAGGTCAAGGTTTGTAATACTCCAATAACGTGATTTATAAAAATAAACACCACAAGATAAAAAAAAAACAGAAGAAAAACAAGAGAAAATAAAATTAAACACTTCAAAACTATTTTTTAGAACGTGTAGTTTTGCAAAACAATACAAATCGATTTCTTTATAAGAGAAGCATGTAAATCGTACAAAAAAAAAACAACACAATTCAACAGAAAAATACTAAATAAACACGTTATCTTTAAAAATAAATAATAAAAAAAAAAAACAAAAAATTATAATAATAATAATAAAATAAAACACAAAAGAAATTAAACTGTTTGAACACAATTGCTACTACAGGCTATAATAAAAGCAACACTTTGTGGTCAACCGCAAATCTACAGATTAGAATCTATTATTCGTTGTTTGTTTTCTTAAAAACTTTTATAATAAGTAATGATTTTACCCTCTTTGTTAATGTTTATCTAACATAAATGTGTAGGGAAATAAAAAAAAGTGATTAGGATAGAGAGAGACCGCGAAAATTAGTAATAAGACATGGCAAACTTGGTAAAATTGTATAAATTCGAATTGAATTAGCACAGACAAAAACCAAAAAGTTGAACAGATGTGTTAACATTGACATCACGGGGCGTGCCAAACGTCCTGTTACTGATGCCTCTGGTGCTCTTAAACGGCTGTCTATTAAAATGTGTCTGGCAGCAAATGGGGGCAAAACGAAGTATATATTGTCGACAAGTGGGAACACGATTGGTATTGGATTCCATATTGCGGAAAATAACTATACTTTCGATATAGTCAAGGAATTTATCTTAGCTCCGCTGTTACCACCAAAAAGGATACCGAAATCCGTTAATCGGGTTGTTAATGGCCTATTAAGTAAGTAAGGTTAACAGAACACTATTAAATGTTTGTCGCAGCCATTCACAAGAAGCAAGTAAAACTTTTTGTTGATCATTTGAAGAAAACAATTAATCCGTTACCTATATCTCCAATCCCAAGTAACGTATGACCGTAATGAAAACGGTTTTGGGATCCTTGCTACCATTGCTATCCAACCCACGTCCATTTTTATCCGATTTAGTCCGATTTATAAAGAGTACTTTACATCTTATTTCATTTTCATTTGAAAAAAACAGTTAGCTTAGACGCCTACAATTGTTACTACAATATTGATCATCCTCGTCCAACCGTGTTAACGTAGTGCATTAATATGTAGTGGATAGTTACAGCAAGTTCCATTTTGCCACAATATCGATCACCCTCTCTAGGCGTTCTTAAAACAAATAAATTTTTTTTGTTTAAGTTTTTTAATTTAGAAAACAATTTGCGAATTACCAGAGAAGTTATTCTACTCACACGTTTCTGAGTTGTATAATTTTAAGGAGTGGAATAGATATTCTATTCTACGATATCGTATATTTGTGTCTTCCATAACCATATTTTTTAATTTGCTGTTAAATACTTTACATTCCTCTGTTAACTTTATGAATAGCTCTGTTAAAATCTTTGGTTTTTGTCTATGCTAGTTAAATTCGATTTTTTTTCCATACTCATTCCAAAATGTATCAATTGTGATCAGTTACTCTGTGTTTTATGGCGATTAAGGTTATAATAAATGTGCTAACTTCATAGAAAGATGTAAAAAAGATGAAAGAATATAGAAAAAAGAAAAGATACTAGAAATAGAACTTGTTAATAAACAAAAGAATTAAAAAAAACAGAAAACAGAAAACAGCAGCAAAACACACAAAAGAAATTTAAACAAGAACCAAATTACGTTGATAATCATATTAAATGAACTGCAGAGAATATAGAAACAGAATTGGAAGAAAGCAACACAAAAAAAAAAACAAAACAAATAACGGTAAAAAAATATGGTTTTTTGTCTTATGATTTTACTCTCTGCTTAATATAGTATACATAGAGCGAGAGTTCCTCATTTTAAGACTCAATTATAACTGTTATGCTGATTATGTTGTTTATAAATTTGCTAATGATGGTTATAAATGCTATTTGTTAACCATTTATCAATCATTTATTCATTCATTCATTTGCTCGTTCGTTTTGTTGTGCCACATCTCTCGTACATCTCTTCTTAAGCGGCATTCGTTGCTGTTATTTGCCATAGTTTTAGTTGTCGTTGTTGTTGTTGTTTGTGTTTGTTAAAGCAATTATTAACAGGTTTAGTCAACTGTAAATTGCTCTAGTTTTTCTTTTTTCCTTCTTGCCATATAGACATTCATAGACATTCGTTTGACCGCACTTATTCTAAAAGACGAATAACGATAAAAGTTTAATTCCAATGATCCCCAGTGCTACAGTTGTTATCGACATGATTACAGTCGGAGACTGTGTGATCCAATGCTTTATGGTACTTGAAGCGGGCGCCGTAGGATATTGGTTTTAAGTCTGCCAGATTTGTAGTGAAGACGGAAACCGTAGTCTATGATCAAGGAAGACAAGTCCAAGAAGAAAATTTATTTTATGATTTCGGGATCCAAGGAATCGATTGGCTAACAGCACCCTACATAACTGTTTCCTGGTCTGAATTATTATTTTGGAAAACGCTTTGCAACGAGAGTTAGTTGATATTAAACTTGCTTTTATAGGCTGCCTGGTGATTGCCATTTTGCAAGCGTCGCAGTGCTTGTTGGGTTGCGGGATTTTCTCTGAAATCTCTTTAATAAATACGACAGCAGGGCTGCGATTAAATTACTAACGAACTTTGTTCCAACGTCCACTCTTGTCTATGAAAGCCGAGGGTTTCTCAGAGAAATTTCGAATCATTTAAAGGTAACTCTTAGATGGGTTCTGTGAAATAGGGATTATCGTTGGAAATGAGCTGGCCAGGGCCTGCATGAACCTCGTAATCTCCGATATGTTACAGGGCATAGGTATTCCGCTTATTTCAGTTAAATTTGATTTTATTCATTCGTTTTACATGGAGGCACATTTTTGTTGATAGCAAGAGTGTGCGTATAATACTGTTAGACTGTGGACTCTACTGTACACTTCTGTTCTTAAATCGCTCGATCATTAATCGTACGACTATCGCACAATAGTGATTATCACGAGCCACCGTCCTTTTGGTAGACAAGACAAAAGTCTGAACATTCCGGAGCTATGAGCAGCAGGAGGAGGATGAGACTGTGTATTTCACTTCATGTGTCAGTGCCCTGATCTTGTCATAAAAAAAAAAAACGGAGGACAACCTTGATCGACTACTCTAATGTAAAGTCTGCTGCAATAACAAGATTTATTTTGGATTCGATTCGGTTCTCTGTAGGGATTGTTTGATTACAGGGTTGAATATTGATTGTTGTATCATAATGGGCCTAAATGCTGGCCTCTTTCTCCGAGAGGTAGTTCTTACCTTACCTAACCTGACCTACTTTCAAACGAATGTGCTCCAAATAAAATTAAATTTAATTTTAAAAGAAAAAACTACTGCGGTCAAACGAACGTCTATAACTGTATTTGATATGCTTTAGTTTTGTCTAAAAATTTCTATTCTCACTTCTCTCTTTCTCTCTCTCTCTCTCTTTATTTAAACTTCTTGCTCTCAATAGATATGTATGTGCGCACACTGTTAAATATTTAATTTATGTTTTATTGTTTTTTATTTTGTTTTTGTTTTTACTGTTATTATTATTATTAGTATGTATTGTGACAGGTTAATTCTCTGATGTTTGCCATACAAAAATTTAAATTTAAATGTATTTACAGTGTACATTTTTTGTGTACCTAGTACTGTATGAGGCATAATATTTTTTTTTTTATTTGTTTGTCGTCTATTTATTTGATTAGTTTTATTTGTTTAAATTTCAGTTTTATTTATTCATTCACTTTTTTACTTTTTTTTTTAGTCATTTTTGTGTGGATTTTGTGTGTTTTTTTTTTGCATAACCTTAATATGTTTGACCTTGTGTTCTTTATTTAATGTTTTTACTCTCTATACTAATTCCGTTTGTAATTGGTAAGTCTAAGCAACTGGAAACATAGCCGGACGGAAAGATTGTCTACCGAGTATTTGTATTTCTGGCAGCTAGCTACACCGGGAAATATACACATTTCAGGAGATTAAATAAAAAATAGAACTTTCTCTCTCTCTCTTTTACTTCCTTATTTTTATTTTCTCTCTCGTTCTTTCTTCTTTTATTTATGGAGACATCAAGTGTTTTATAATTCTTTTACTTAAAAACAAAAAAAGGAAAAGTCGTGCCGTTTAGAATTTTTTGTGAACCTTTTTGAGATTCTCGTTTCATACGGAAGTCGTTTGCCGACTTCCATGCTTATAAAAGTCACCGTAGTTTAATAGGTACGGTGTTGGTTTATTAAACGATTAATCCTCGGCTCAGGCATCTCGAACAAAACAAAAATTGAAATTAAGTGGCAACTTCTTCACTGCAGTGTTCTGGTAAACTAAAGTTGCCTTGAAAAGTTTCTAAAAGTTACCCACTGCTCATGGATAAAATTACTACATACAATACGGGTGA
Source organism: Sarcophaga bullata (assembly GCA_005959815.1). Taxonomy (NCBI): domain Eukaryota; kingdom Metazoa; phylum Arthropoda; class Insecta; order Diptera; family Sarcophagidae; genus Sarcophaga; species Sarcophaga bullata. The sequence continues at coordinate 187,613 of QOCX01000133.1, read as the reverse complement.
TGTGAGAAGCTAGGTTTTAATTCAGACTAAAGGATTATAATGACTAATTAAGTAAGTCTAGGCTTTAATAGGTTCATTCCTTTATAGGTTTCAAAACCAAAATTAAAAATTGAAAAACAATCTTCTTTAAATAACCGCCTCTGGATTAATTTCAGCAGTCGACAATCTTTTCAAGATATTATGAATTACTTTTTTTAGAATCAGAATCATAGAATTTCGCTTTATGGAAATCCCTAATCGGATACCCGATTGTTGTAACCACACACAACGTTCACCTTTATAATCTTTAATTGCAATCCTTATTCTTATGCAACATGTCTACTGGAAGCCGTATGTATGAAGTAAAATAATTAACAAAGGAACAAGGGAGTGTGTGGATCATCCTCACTTAAAGGTTGTCATATCTGTTTAGTGAAGTTAATGCTTATGAGACTTTCGTACGTTCGGGAGAGGATGGAATATAACTATGGAACCAGATTGTTAGATGAGTAAAAACGGACAAAGATATTGTGCTGATCGCCATTTAGATCTTAAGAGTTCATTCTTCATCCCAATTCTACATTTGGAGAATTTGTTTCAATACATGATATTGCTCTCCTACACTTGGATCGTTATGTTAATTTCATGAATTACATACAGCCTGTATGTCTGCCTCTTCAACCAACTACGCCGATGCTTTAGAACCTTCGTGAGAGAACCGATAGATCTTGTTGTTTGGTAAAAGAGGAGGAATGAAAACAACAAATTTTAAAAAAATTCACTGCAAATTATATTTTCTAAGAATAGATTAAAAGCAACGATCTTACTTGCAAATATTTCGAACTTCTAATTTTTAAGGCATTAAGTTATCTTGTATCCAGTCCATGTATGGACCAACTCTGGTAAAAACACCTGGCCAACCATTTCGACCGCAAGGTTTAAAACCAAACGATGAAATGCCAACCAACACATAAACATCACGAAAATCAACACTTTGCTGATAAACCAATTGACCACCAGAATCGCCATTACAAATATCTGCACCACCTACTCCACCTGCACACAAATGAGTATCTAGTATACGAATTCTAGTCCTGTTGTACTGCTTGCTGCACACAGCTAAATTTACACCTTGAAGGTAAACCCTCTGTTTTATAGTAGAATAATCACTCGTTTCAGTACTACCCCAACCAATAGCAACCATCTGTGAGCCAACGTACGTTTTATAACGCAGGCGTGATTGGATAGGCAAACATACAGGCCGTATGAATTCGGTGAAATTAACATAACGATCCAAGCGTATGAGAGCAATATCATGTATCGGAGCAAACTCCTCAAATGTAAAATTGGGATGAAGAATGAATTCTTCGATGCCAAAATCCAAATAGGGATCAGCACAATATGTTTGTCCATTTTTGCTCATCTCACAATCTGGATCAGTAGTTATATCCCACTCTCCCAAACGTCTCATTAACATTAACTTTACTAAACAGCGAACAATGGGCAGCAGTCAACACGTAGCGGTTGTTTATCAAAGTTCCACCACAGAGATATATCGTATCATTTACTGTAACAAGAGTAAGAGTCCGTAATGAAAACATACACAGTTTCTGTAATGAGAGTGGAAGGCGGTGTTATTTAAACTTACTTGTCTTGAACCCGATCACAGCAGTCCACGGATATTCATTGAAATGCGTTGAGGAACCACCGTAAATGCGATTGTGAAAAGATTGTCCACAGTGACGGGTATCAGGCAATAAATCAGAAGTGGCTTCGGAACGGCAACAGACGTAAGTGGCTAAGTCAACTTTGCCACAAATACTCTTTTCCAAGAAAGTCTTTCCATTTGCACTTTTGCTTTGCTTTTCTGTCAACGCCAATAATGCTGGACAGTCATATAGATCTACGCATTCACCTTCCCAATTATCTGGAGTTTTACAATCCTCGCCGTCTTTGTCATTTGCAGCAATAGCAACTAAATTTAGTGTAGAATTTGTTTCGAAATAAATGAAAAGAAATCATAAAATAAGGACGACAAAATTAAGTTTCACTAAGTGGAACAGCAATTCGTATTACAAAGAAAAAGTGTGTGCCACAGGAGATCACAAAATTCAATTTAATGTCGAGCATGTTTCAGAATTTATTCTTCGGATATGTACAAATAAACTGCCACCTTGCTACCTTCTAAACAGTAAGTTTAAAAGTGTTTTCAAGATACCTTAGCCTCTTCCTAGCTAATGATAATTCAGCACCTGGGTTCATTTTATTTTTGTCTGGTTTTTGAAACCCTTACTTACGGGATTCTGTAGTAGCACATAACGTTGCCAAAAGACAAACTGTTTCTAGAATTAATTGAGTTCGCATATTTTTTTTATCTTTCCCTAGGTATAGTTCCAGTTCCCGTTCCTTTATATTTTATTTTGTTTTCTTTTAACTCCCTGAGCAGTTTTGAATGAAAATTAAAATTAAACTGAATTTTCATTTGAAAATTATTGAATTTATAAGGGTTTCTGCGTAGCCGTATCAATATCCGAAACGTTTCGCATTGTGGAGTGCTAAGCTTTATGGGTGATATTTTTACGTACCGCATTTCAAACAATTTAAAGCGTTAAGTGCTAAAAAAATTTAAATTGTTTTTATTTTTTTCTTTTAATTCGCATTGTTTCACTCAATTTACTTATTTTATATTTATTAATTACAATACAACTACAAAATAAATACGATATAATACGAGCTGAGTAACTCTGATGGAAATCGAACCTTCGACTTTCACGCTAATAGTCTAGCACACTGTCCACTACACGACCAGGGTATCCCTATTTTACTCAATTTAAAATGGTTTTTTATTTTCTCTTTTTGTTTCAAATTTAATTGAAATTCTTTTAATTTTTCCTTTCGATGTTACATACTTTATTACATCCTTGAGAAACCATTTGTGTTTTTATTACAATATTATTAATTTGAATGATTCTAACTAACAATGCCTACCTCCCTACCATTGCCCTCGCCGCTTAACATTAATATCAAGAGCCCACAACTATACCTAAGAAGCTACAGTCAATCCTAAAAGGCGCATAAATATCCTTCAACTGCAAGAGGAATTATGACGCAGCAAATTGCAGGATAAAGTAGTAAGGTGTAGTGAAAGGATCTCTTTTGTAATTCAACTCTTGCTATTGATTTATTAACAGTTTTGTAACTGTTTAGCTCAGTAGAGTTTTGAAAGAAAATACGAAATATTTTGTGACTTTGCTTCGGTGAAATACGTTTGTCCCATCAATTCCACTATTTTCTAAAAATCTGGATAACATTTGAAACCAACGGAATGTCTCCAAAAAAGCTAACTAAAGAAAGTTTGTAGTTACGCCCAAGAAATCATTCTGGACCCAATCTCAATCTGCCTCACTGTTCAGTCGTCAAAAAGCGACAACGTCCAGTGTGAATGAAAAAGTAGTCTTAAATCCCATTGGGAAGAAGAATGTCAGAGTATATATATGTTATGGTATATATTCTATACTCAAAAGCTAAATAATTCAGTTAACAGTGCTTAATTACTCTGTTACGGTCTCTGATCTCAACAACTACACTCCATCAGACCTCGGCGGTCATTATAAACCGAAAGCAAGCAGAGGCGTTAGTAAAAATCAATTCCTTGTAAGTTTCATATTTGAAATCATTGATTGACAACATGATTTAAATGAATAAAATCTCCTTTTTTATTATTATTATATCTTAAATTAAAGAATAAAAAGGATTATTTTTCCTCTATGCAAAAATTATATTTTTTCTTTTTTTTTTTTATTTTATTTTTCTATTTATAAAGTCACGTCTTTAAAGCAGAGCTACTTGGGTCTACAAAATGTATGCACATATACAGGCATAAACTCACGTGCCAAGCAGAGAAGTACACACACAAACGTATACATTCTTATCTGTATTATTCATATACAATATAAATAAATTAAAGCACTCTCTGCAATCTCACAGGCATCATGAATAACACAACATAAGTGTTGCCATTGTTGATTGCAGTGGATTTTTATAGTAATTAATTTCGATTATGAAAAGAGTAATAAGAATTTTTTTCGTTATGTGTGAGGTTTACAACTGTATACTGGATAAATTTAAAAAATAAATTAAAAAGACCATTTTAAACAACGTTACGACAGTTTAATTAAAAAAAATTTTTAAAAAATGTTATGACTTGTAACGCTTTAAATTGTTAGAAATTTTAGACGCTACAGTTCGAAACGTTTCGGATAATTATAGGGGAGCGCAAAAACACTTATAAATGAAAAAATTTCAAAGTGTAATTTCAGTTCAATTTTAAATTTAATCTAAAATTACTACTTCTGCTTCTTCTGTTGCTGTTGGAATTAAAAAAATATAAAATAAACAGGAATAGGAACTAGAAAATATCAAAATTATGAAAAAAAAAATATTTCTACAAATAGTTTGTCTTTTAGCAGCATTATTTGTGAAAAATTCCAGTAAATGTGGATTTTAAAAAATCTAGTGAAGGGTCCCACAAATGCATTCAAAGAATATCATATGAACAAGAATAAATCTTAAGCTTAAGTGCTTAAAACAACGTAAAACTAAATTGAATTGATATCCTGACTCAGCATTGACTAGGAAAAGGCTAGGCTTTCGGAAGTTTCTACACAATCTGACAATCTGTCATCATAAATATTTTAAACTAGCATTGAAGTTATCAAAACTTCAACAACGCGATATTGAAACGAATTTCGTGATCTTTTTTACACGCACTTTTTTTGTAATACAAACTGCTTTATCATTCACCAAAACCTAACTTTGTCGTCGTTCTTATTTTACGATTTCTTCTCAATTATATCGAAGCAAATTCTACTCAAATTAAGCTGTTATTGCAAAT
>QOCX01000133.1:42302-182725 GCA_005959815.1 Sarcophaga bullata | reverse complement strand
ACTTGTGAAACTCCGGATCATTGGGAAGGAGAATGCATAGAACTCCATAAGTGTCCTGCATTGTTGGCATTATCAGAAAAAGCAAACAAAAATGTAAATGAAACAACTTTCTTGCGACAGAATTTTTGTGGCGGACCTAACTTGGATAATTACGTCTGTTGCCGTTATGAAACTGTTAAGCTCTTGCCTGATGCCCGTCACTGTGGACAATATCCTCAAAATCTCACGTATGTGGGTATTATAACGCATATCGATGAACATCCATGGACTGTTTTGATTACGTTTACGAAATGTAAGTTTAACTAAAACCACCTTCTACTTTCATTATAGAAACTGAATATTTCTTCATTATTGGCTCTTACTCTTATTCAGCAAATCAATCGAAATCTGTATGTGGTAGTGTCTTAATAAATAATCGATATGTGTTGACTGCAGCCCAATGTCTGACAGAGTATGTGTTGGCATCTAATACCAACGACAAACCGTACGTGGAATATGACTACAGACCCGAAGTGTGAAACATTTAGAAATGGACAAAGATATTGTGTTGATCAGCATTTGGATGTTGGTATCGAAGAAGTGATATGCCATCCCAACTTTAGTACTACCGATAGAGATACAAAATACGATATTGCTCTCATACGCTTGGAACGTTATGTTAATTTCACTAATTTCATACAGCCTGTATGTTTGCCCGTCCTACCTCGCTTGTGCTTTGCGTCTTTCGAAGGTTGCAGATTGGTAGTACCCCAACTATTGACACTAAAACGAGTTCGATCGTGAAGCGGACTATTAATTTCGAAGGCATGGATTTGGACTAATGTCGCTGGACCTCTTCCACGATAGGCGTTAATGTATTGAAGTCAAACATATGTGCAGCTGGAAAAACTGATGAAAAAACTTGTTGGGGCGATTATGGTGGTCCATTGCGTTCTAGGTTAACTATTAACTTTCGTAGCGTCTACGCGTTGGTTGGTGTTTTCTCTCTCAGTCATAAACCCTGTGATCACGGTAATTGGCCAAGTGTGTATACCAGGGATGGTGCATACGTATATTGGATAGCAGATAACTTAAAGCCTTAAAAAGAACAATCTGTAACTATTTGTAGCTAAGATGGTTGCTTTCACGTTTCTTTCACGTTTCTTATTTTAATGATAAAATGAATTTTAAAATCCCGTCATGCTTTTAAGCAACTTTTTTTTAGTTAAAATAACACAATGGCAACCCCCGTTTGCAACGAATGCAGTAATGCATTATTGTTGCTATTGCTTATTTGCTCCTTTGGAGAATATAATGTACAAAACTGAGGGAAATGGAGAGAGGAAACAGAGAGAGAGAGAGAGAAAAAAAAATATTGTTAAAGTGCAGTCAGTCTTCCATTAATTTAAACAATTTATTGGAAATTGTTTTGAAAATAAATGTTTAAAGTATGTGACGAAGACTAACAAAAGCAGCACAAAAAAAAATATGAAACGCAGTATTACAATGATATAAAACAGTATAAAAATATGAAGAGAAATTTTTTTAATCTATAAATAGAATGTTCCTGCCATTTTTGTTTTCCTTTTTTCTCTCTTTTTGTCTCTCCTATAACAGCTACAGCCATGAAAATGTCTTGGCATGTCTTTTAATTTCGTTTTTCCTTTTTTCTTTTTTTTTATGTTGTCGTTGTGCTCTTCACTTTCATCTGTCGCTTGAGTTTTATTTTCATACACGTTCGGCTCTATTAGGCAGAAAATATTAAGTGCAACTGCGAGTACGAGCGTGTGTATATGTGCCTGTGACTATGATGTGTATGACACATCTTAGTAAAAGGAATTCTCGGAGTTTTAAAGCAGGAAGACATGCAAGCAAACATAGAAGAGTTTTACCGAAGTGATAATACAATACGAGTCTTTATGAATATTTGGGTTGGCAACTCAATCGTATAAAATTAACATTTTAATTACACATGTTGACAAATCATTTTCTCTGGACTTTGGAATGAAATTGCAATTGGTTGCTTAACTATGATGATGATCATTAAAATGCTTATAATCATGTTGAGTTGTTTATTTAAAACAGAAAATTATAAAAATAATGTGTAATAGAGATAAAAAAATTACAAATAATCTGGAGAACTTTAGACTATTTTCACAGCGAATTAGACAACTAAAAAAATAAAGGGCCTTTCAAGCTTAAATTTATTCTGGTGCAGTACAAAATTCCGTATTCAAATAGAAAATGATACTCAAAAAATCTTCTTGTTTAGGCTTGAAAACGAGATTTAATTTTTGGGTTGACACTGTAAATTTTTTTAATTCTGTATACATACCATTTTTTTTGTACAATAAATAAAAAATGGATTACTTGAGTAGATGAAAAGGGCAATATTTACCTGGAAAAAAAAGAAAAAAGTATAATTATTGTATATATTATTGCATAACGAGCTCATATAGCCAGTGTTGCAATTTTAAGTGAGTTAAAAAATTCAAAAAGTCCATCTAAATTCTGTTTTAAATGTTCTGCTTTAGAAAAGTACCAAAGAAGAGATTGTTTTCCTCAAATTAAGGCATTTACATTAGAATCGCCTGAGGTACTTTTTTCCTATCATTAAAAGGCTAATATTAGCCAAAACGGCACGAAGCTCGTGATCTCTGACATATTACAGGGCATAGGTATTCTGATTGCTCCAAATCACAATTTTGTTGACAGCAAGAGGGTACGTAAAATAAGAATAAGAAGAGGACCGACCCACTTCTGCCTCCTAAATCGCATGGTGACCGATCATACAATAGCGCTCCTCATGAGCCACTGTCCTTTTGGTAGACGTACCAAAAGCCTTTGCTTCCGGCAAATGATGTGGGTCTGAGGAAAAGGAAAAGATTGTATTTTACCTCATGTGTCAGTGCCCTGTTCTTGTTATGAAAAGGCGGAGATTTATGGTCTCTCGCTTTTAAGTATAACTTCAAAATATGGGTTCTTAATACCTGGGAAAGCTTGGGTAAGAAAATAAAGCAAATTTCGCATGTATACTGAACAGATAAAGAAAAAGATCGACAAAGTAAGAAACACATTCTGAATATTTCTGAGATTTACAGTTAAACATAGACCCCGAACAACAAGTTTGAGAAGCTTTTTCCATGGTACATAGTTAAGCTCGAAGCACTTGCCAGAATAATTTTGGTTTTTAATATGCCAGAATTGAAATTTGAACTATGACAACTATACTACAAAGGCCACACGGGACCATTTTATACTTTAACGGTTATAGAATCCGAAATAAAAATAAATCAAAACGAAACTGGTCTCTTACGAATCAATATAAAATCTAGTTCTACTACCATAATCAAGGGTTTATGATCATAGACATGATTTTCTGCATATAAGGTTACATAAGGGGCACTCAGAATGATTCGGGAACTCACAATACGAGAGTTTTAAGAAGCTTGAATAGAATTTTAAAAATTTATGAGTCATTATGTTTAATTCGGACATTTTTCCCCCATTTTCATTTTTCATTTATTTTTCTTCTCTGCAATATTTCTTAAATGAAAACTTTAAATACGATGAAAGTTTCGTCAATTTCCAAAACAAAATATATTTTCTTTCTTTTTTCTTTTTAAATAAATTCTACATTGTATTTTTGAATGATGGCCAGGGAGGAAAAACTTGAAGAATTTCCTAGAAAAACCACACAACATCAAATTTATTGTTCATCGACTACGACGACGACGACAACAACAGGGTGTGTGCTGGCTGGATGACAGACAAACTGCTGTTAATGAGTCAAGAAGGAAAAAAGAAGAAAAAAAGGAATAACGCGCCTGCATGCCGCCACCATTTGTCGTTCGATAATAAAAATAGCTCCGCTTATAAATTCGTAGACATCGATACATCCATCGTCATCGTCATCGTCAACGCCACAGCCATTGCCATTTCAAACGCCAACAAAACTTGACACGCAACCATATGGTTGGCCATATTTCAGAGTGTTTTTCTTTCTTTTTTTTTATTTTTGCTTTTCTTTTTATGTGTGTGACGCTTTAAACAATAATTAACTCAACAAATTAATGAAAATTAACTTGATTTATAAACAACTGGAGAACTAAACTGAACTCAACACAGGACAGAACAGAGCATAACAAAATAGAAACGAAGGAAATGTTTCGTTTCATTCAACGCTGCAAGAAAATAAACACAATGAAAAAATAAAGAAAGAAACATAAAAAAAAACAGTAAAGAAAGGGGATTTCTTTTTAGGGAATTTTAAAAATAATCCCCCATAAGTGCTGTTAAATAAACAAATTCATGTTAAAATATTTACATATGTATATGGGTGTATATGTGTGGAGATGTATATTTTAAAAATTCCAATAAACTTGAACTTGAGTTTTGTTAATAAATATTTAACATTTGTTATTTTTAAGAAAATATTCAAACAAAATAAAATCCTAAACTGTCAGAGGATTTCCTTTAATTTACATACTCCATCAAATTGAAATATGTACTCTCATCCATGAAGCATGAGCTGAAGTTAAGAGGGTTTCCAGTGTAATTTCTTTAATATTTTATAAAGTATACAGTCACAGGCATGTACATATGTACATATGTCAAAAAATCGACATTCTCTTGCTGGTGAACACAACAACTACATACATACATAATTGGTCATAACGACGCTTCTGTCAGGATTACAACCTAGCTTCTCACACCACTTATATTGTGTGTGTTAAATTTATACATGAGTGGCGGGATCTACAGTTCAGATCTACTTCGAACGACAGACTTTTGAGAAACTTTTCATGGCAATTTTATTTACTCTTAAAGTTCCTGCCGGAAATCTGCTGAAAGGAAGTCGCCGAGAAAATATTTTTTCATATTTCGTTTTGCTGAAGATGTCTAACCTGGGGTTTGAACTGTGGCCTTACGACTAATAAGCCAACACACTACATACTAGACTACGGCGATTGCTTATTTAAAAGTCTTAAATGTGGGTTTTAATTCATTGAACCGTCGATTCGAACCAATTGAACTTATCCGTAAAATGACATAAAGCCTCAAAACAAGACTACGATGTGAAACCACCACTTTTTGAAGAATAGGGATTCATGAAAAAACTTTCACCTGTCACTAGTAGATTTTTGCGAATTTTAACTGCTTAATTTTCTTTTTTTATATTAAATTTTATTTAATTTGTATTGTTTTATTTTGTTTTTCATTTAATTTAATTTTTTTGATGTTTTTTAAATTTGTTTTAGTTTTAATTTATTTTTCGTTTAAGTTTTTATTAGTTTTTATTTGATTTGATTTTTTTTTACTGTTTTTGTTTTATATTTTATTATTTTTTTTTAATATGTTTTTTTAATTTATTTTTCTATTTTGGTTCCTATTTTACGTTATTTTCTATTCTATTTCGATTTAATTTTATTATTCTATTTTTATTATATTTTTTATTTTAATTTTATTATTTAATGTTTACTTTTTGATTTTTTTAAAGTTATTTTAAAAATTTTTTTTAAATTTTTTTATATTTTTTTATTTTATTTTTTCTTCATTTCTTAACTTACTTTTTCCATTATAGTTTTTTTTAGCATATTTTATTTTATTTTTCTGTTTTATTCTTTTTTATTTGTTTATTATTTTTATTTCAATTTTTTCTTTTTATTTTAATTTTTTATTTTTAATTCTTTCTTTATTTTTTGCATATAAACCTAAAATTTATTTTTTAATTGTAAATTATGTTCTTTTAAATTATATTATTTTACTTTTATTTATTTATCAATTTTTTTTACGATCAAAATGCAAAGCCTATACAGTGCACTGTGTGAAACCAGGAAAATATGTTAAGGATGTAAGAGGGAGTAGTGTTTGTTAACACTAGATTCGAATCTCATGAGTGACAGGAAAGACCTTTACAGGAAGGGAGTTCCATAAACGGATAGTCCGGCTAAAAAACAAATTCTTTATTTTTCAATATTTAGAGAAAAATCCCTTCTTTTAGAAATCAATTCTTTTGTGCTTCTCAAGTCCTTTATAATTACAAACAATTTCTCTTTACTCTGTGCTCTGTTATATATGGTTTTCCTTAAACCAAAAAAAAAAAAAAAAATTTAAAAATACTTCAAGGGTTACAAATACAATGTTGTTTTTGTAAATACCATATTATTTTCATTTGATTCAAATACAAAAAAAAACTATTTCTTGCTTGTTGTTGCTTTTCTTTTTAAATGGGATCATAAATTACGTTTTATTTTTCATTTATTTAAGAAATTATTCAGTCGTCATCATTCATTAGTTTTTATAGGAATTTTGTTTTTTTTTTTTTTGTGGGTGTGCTTGACATTCACCCTTCTTAAGTAGTGCGTTTTCGTTTATTATGCCGTTATGGTTTAGATTTTACTATGCTTTGCCTAACTCTAATGTTGTCTCTTTACAAATTATTTATTGATCTAAGAGAGAAGTGAATTGAGCTGAGTTGAATTTAATTATTATTGACTCTTTTTAGGTATTTTTTTTTTCGGATTTTTTTTTACGCACAAACATTTGTTGAACTGATTTTGAAATGGAACGAAATCGTAAAATATTAAAATTTATTACCGCCTAAGCAATTTGATGATAACTTTTAATGATTAATAAATAATAAGAAAACGTACAAAAAAATTGAAGAAAAGGTTTGAAAGCATAATTTACTAAGAATTTTCAAAATTAAATTAAAATTCAAAATTAAATTAAAATTCAAAATTAAAGAGAAGAAAACTTATTTATGAAATTGTATATTTTTGTGTATGCAGCATATATTCTACTCTGTACTGTTTAAAAATAAAAAATATTAAACACAAGTTCATTTGCCTCTTAAAATTTTCTTAATTGAAATCATAGCAATCGCAACTCTTTTTTTTCCTCTTCAATTGCATTGAAACTAAAGCAAAAACAACAATAATTTATACATGAGTAGAGTAAAACCAGTAGCAACAACAACCGCTTTTTTCATTTAATTTGCCATTAAAAATGAAGCATGTTCCATCATGTCGCTGTTAAGTAGTATTTCCTTCTTTTGTAGTTATTTAATGGTGTGGTAGTTGTCGTAGTTGTTGTTTTCTTTTCCTTTTCCAGTGTATATATATATATATATATATGTATTTCGTTTTTGTTTTTGTTTTAAACTAAATTACAATTACTGTCACCTCCTTGTTTTGCAAACTCTCTTCGTTTTCACAAACCATTTTTCCTTTAGCAATTTAATAAATAACAACAACAACAACAACAGCAACGCCAACGATAAGACACGAAACGAAACGAAGAAACTGTATGAATAAATATTTGCATAAAAAGCAATGCTTGCTCCTCCAAGCTGCAACTACAAAAATTATGACAGAGTCAATGAAATGATGGCTGGCTACCAGTGTAAAATAAAAACAACAACAACAACAATCATTGCCAGCAATGAAAACAACACGACTTTTATACATTGTCGTTAAAATAGTAGTAGAAACAGTTGTAAAGTACTTGTCGTTGTAGTAGTGCGCCGATGGAGTAGATGTTTATTATTAGCATTTGTGTCGTTTTTTGTTGCTGTTCTTGAATTTATGAGTGTTTAATATACAGGTTATGCACACGTTGATGAATGACTCTAGTCAGTGATGGCAAAGAATTGTTTCTATAATTTTGATGTTGCAATTTATTAATTATTTTAAAGAATTCAATCTTTTAAATCTTTTTTGAAGTTTCTTTATTTAGAAAAAAAAAATGCTTATTTTTTTTGCCTATTTTATTTGAGGTCTTTTTGACAATGCAATATGCATGACACATCTTTTTTGCATGCATTGACAAGCATGATGATGCGTGTCTTAAAATGTGTGTTGTGGAGACACAACACCAATTGTGGAAGACACAGTCGTCTGCCGTTTTGAGACAGTCATTATGAATGACAATGTGATCTTTTATTATGACTTTCATTTGGTAATTAATATTTTGAAATTTTATTTAATAAGGAAGTAGGTGTAGTAAAAAGATGCAATATTTTTTCTGTAGAAAAAATTTTTTTGGTTAGAAATTTCTCAAGCATTGTTTTAAGGAAAATAAGTCTAGATCTGTTGACTTGTTAGGTTCTTATTAAAAATTTTGAAACAATTGCTCCTTTATTCCTGTTCGTAAATAAAATGAGAGAAAATTGACCATACTTTTCATTTATATGTTTTCACTGCCAACACTTTGTGCCAATTGAAAATGAATTGACTTAAAACCACATATTTAGCATTGATATTAAAACAAAACCTGGTATGACCTCAATATGTTGCGGTTTTAAGGCAGTATACAAAAGTCTATACAGACACCATCAAAAAAAATAGGGCCACACAATATTTTTGGGGTATTTTTTTAATATTTCTTCTACACACTAAAAACTTAAAAAAATAATCACTTAAGAAGTTAGAAATATTAAAAATGGGGGAAGCACGTTCAACTGTTTCGAACAAAAATTAATTATTAAAAAAAAAGATTTATTGTCTTTATTACTTAGTGCATGATTGCATTTCCTTGGTATCTACTCTATCAAATCTTGTTTTCCAACATTATTTTCTACAATTTTCCAAAGATTTTCTCTCGAATTTTGATCTAATAGTTGTGTAGGCCATTCGAATACATTGCAGCACAAGACCGGAACAGCACCTTGGATCATTGTGCTTCCAAAATAGCAATTTTAAAAGTAATTATTACTAGGTAAAAGGAAGCATAACTTCATTTCAATCGACCTAATCACTTAAACCCCCTCTTAATTACTCTTCCCCTCACTCTCTCCTTCTCTCTATCTCTCACCCTTTCTGTCTCACTCTTTTATTGTTGCTTTAAGTGACCCTTTGCCTACAAGCTCTAAGTACTGCGCAGCAATTTTACAATTAGCCAAGCAGCATGCACTTCAATTATTTCAAAGGTGTCAACGTCAATGTATAAGCAAAACAAATGAAAAGTGAACAGTACTTAATTAATTCTTTATGAAGAAGACCATTAGTTTACGTATCTTATTTTATTGAGAGCACAAACTCATTCCATAATTATTTCCATATACGCGTATGTATTCCATTCTTTATAGTTTGCACCGCAAAACTAAGCGCGTCAATTGTGTTCATTGCATATATTTTTTTTTTGACCGCAACTGTACTTAATATTTATCAATAATAAAAAAAAATACAAAAATTAGTTTTTTAAAGAATTATTATTACTTATACGCCGTCGTATTATGAATACTTCTCTCTTTCAGCTTTCTTTTTCTCTTCCTTTTTACTGCCATAACTCTTCCTTATGAAAGTATGTTTTTTTATTTGTACATAGCTTGCATGCATACAATTCATGTATGAAAGTACATGTGTGTAGGTGTATTTGTTCGCAACTACCGTAAATTATTTGTCAACATATTTGTTTGTATGGTTTATGCAAAAACTTAAAATTTCGCAAAGTTTTGTTGATATTTTTCTGTTTTTCTTTTAAATTTGTCTTGCCGTTGTAGTTGCGTTACCTACTATACATTAGCACATCATAATATTTACTAATAGTGTTGTTGTTGTTGTTATTTAAAATAAAAAACAAAAAACGCCGTAAAACTCTCATAAAATGTATGCTTGTGCTTGTGTATGTGTCTGTCTTGTATTTCATTGTTACATCATATTTGTTTGCTCGTAATTAGATCCAAAGGCAAAATAAAGTTAAACAGCAACTACAACAACAACAACACAACAACTATTATGTTAGTGCACATTTTGTGTGCATGCAGTGGAATTCATTATATGCCTGCACGCCTTAATGCGTTGTCGTCTATACTTTACCTGATGGTAGGTACATACAACAGGCATGTTTCGTTGTTGGTAGCATAGTGTGTAGTCGTGTTTCTGGTAAGTAGTTTCACAGACAACAGAATACATATACATATTTTGATATTTACTTGTTTCATTTAATGGTTTCATTGTTGATATGAAACATAAACAGTAAACGTGTTGCATAAACACGGTGCATTATGTGTACCTACCATTACAAAACATATAGTGGTGCGAGGAAGAGAGAGGAGAAAGAGGGTGTTATTGCCATCAGCATATTGGGGATTCATTAAACAAAAAAATGTAAAGACAACAAAACAAAACTACAACTCACTGTGAATTTGTTGGGTTTCATTATGGGAACTTTTCTGTTTCGTTTTTGTTTGCAGCTTATATTGTAGTTTGAAACAAAGCAAAAAAATTTTTTATTAACTTGAATTTTATTATATGCACTAGTGTTTGCAATAGAATTATCATAAAAAAATTTTGCAATATAAAAAAAAGAAGAAAAACACCTCTCGTAGTCTTTCTCATATTTTTCAACTCCTCAGATGATTAAAAAAGGGATTTGTGTACATGTGCCAGTGTGTGTGTGTGTGAGTGTTGTGTCTGCTTTCTGCATTTGATTTTTCCAAACGTTCACTTTTAATCCAACAAATTATTTTCAATTTGCTTTCAATTGCTCTCAAGGTCCGATGAGGTGTCGGAGCTTACGATGACACTTGGTCACGCATACGAACAAATACAAAAATAAACGCGAATACACAGACACACAAAAAACACACACTGCTGTAATTGAAAACGAGACTGTCTGTTGTCTATTGTTATTTATGCTGAGTATTTACTCAAATGTGTATTTAAAAAAATTAAATAGAATAACGGTACATTCATATGTTATTGTAAATGCCGGCCGGTTATTGGAACAGAAGAAAATGATTTAAAAAATTATACAAACTGCAAAGAAAAAAGAAAAACAACTTTTTTTCATTCTAAAAACATATTTAAAAACAGCGGAAGAGAGGGGAAGAGAAAGTAGGCAACAAATGTATTCATCTGAAGTGTGAATTATTCAATAAAATGTTTGCCATTTACGAATATGGAACATTTATGATTGAAATGTTGCCAAATGATTCAAATGTGACCTCTTTTCGAACATCACGGAGAGATTGTGGTTGTAATAATCGACTTACTGCGCAAGGAATTGGAAAATTTATAAGGAAATTTGAAGAGATTGAGTGCTTTACGGATGTGGTTAGGGCTATGCATCAGTTCAATGCATTTATGCACTGTTGAAAATATACCTTTAGTTAAGAAAAATATTATGAAAATTCTGATTTTTATCACTTCCAGGGCGTCCTTCGCACAGTTTAACTCTAAACATTCACAACAGCGTAGATATGCTAATTGAGTGTTAGAGCAACACGTTTTAAAAGCAGACTTTTTGAACCAATTTTTCTACAGTGTATCCCACTCGGTGATTACACCACCAACAAACATAAATGTGGCATATGGGGACCTGGAGGAAAATCAGAAATGAAAAAAATATTGGGAGAAATTTACCTCAAAGGAATGAATGCTTCGACAATCCAGACAAAAGACACAAAGTTAAGGAAAAATGTAAAATTTATTTAACAATAAAAAAAGTGAATATTCCTTTCATTTTTAATCATTTTATTGAAAATATATTCCTATTATATCATAAACCTAGCTTAAAAATATCTACAGGTCTTGCACAATTTAAACATTTAATGCCACAAAGGTTTTTCAGTTTCAAATCATAGATAGTGGGAATATTACAGTGTAACCAATATTTTACTCATACTCTCTATCTCTCTCTCTCTTCTCAGTTTACTAATTACACGTATTTACACTAACACGAACGCTTCATGTTTTCTTTTTATTGTGTGTAAAGGAAAAATAAAGATTTATTATGACCACTTAAATGGGCAATTATTAAATTTATAATTCTCATCACTAACTAACTGTAAATACCTCCACTTACAGCATTGAAAATCCCATAAAAAATCAATCTTTGAGCAAAGAAAAGTTGTAAGTAGTAAGTGATAAGCGCAATTAAATTTGAGAAAAAAATCATCGTGCATTTACAGAGGGAGAGCGCAAAAGAGATTACAAACAAAACTGCGGGCTTAGCATAGAGAGAAGTTAATCAAGTTTTCCGGTAATTTTCAATCTCAAAACTGATTTATAGATTGTAGTACATATATGAGTGTGTATATGTGTGCGTGTTTTAGTATGTGATTATATACGCCATTAAAGAGACCCATAATATGCAAGCAAATAAATGTCAAGCATAATATTAAAAGAAGGAAAAAAATGGGTAAATGCGTAAAATGCCTTCCGGTTATAATAAAACGCAACAAAATCAATGTTAAACAACGGCAACAACAACAATAATGAAAATAGAGACAAGGAGAGAGAAATAATTTGTAAGTGTGCGTATGATTTAGAATGCTTTTCAACCCTGTGTGACAAATAAAAAAACACAACAAAAAAAAAACGTTAAAGAAGACGTAGAAAACCCTTAATGAGTGAAGAAACATTTGAAAATGAAACATTGAGCCATAGGGGCCAGAGCTTGAAATTACCAAGATAAATTACAATAACACCAACAACATTTATAAGCGTAGGCCGTTAGCCTTTATTAACTGTAATTAGAAAACACAGTGATGCGACAACATCAACATTACTTTACAATTTGTTTTTTAATTTAAACACAATGCCTGCATAGTACTGAATGAAATATAAGGGAAAATTTCTTTATTTATTGCTAGACAAACTAGTATGCTAGAAAACTACAGAGTACCTCTGGGAAGTCCTCAAAGGACGTTCTTGATGCTTATTTGTGGTCCTCACATACGAATTAATGTATAAAAAATTCACAATGTTATGTTTGCATATCGGAGATGAAAAGGGCGAGACATTGTTCAAGTCATAGGCGGCTCCGAAATTGTACAGTAATGGTGCCTAGTGCTTGATAAGTATCCAAAGATTTTCTTGGGTCAAGGAATCTACAAATTGGAATTGAAGCAATTTATATTCGGAACAAATGTTGTATCGTTAGTACCCGACTAAAATTGGCTTAGAAAAATTTCCTCCTCTCTATATCTTCCCTTTCGACGTGTGCATCCTTCCAACTTCTCTCTACACTCCTCAGATATTTTTTTGGAAGTACGAAAAGCGTAACCTAGGATTTAGCAGAGGAAACTCATTTACTTTGTCCAGGCAGTTCTGCACTATTTTCAAGAACTCAAATAACGACCAGTGAATATTTGTTAATCTTTTGTTCTACTAAATAAAAAGACAAATTAAAACGAATGATGATAAATGAAAATTTTAAAACAAATTTTTTTGTAAGATATAGGCTTTGTGTGATGTATTTTAAGGAACTAAGGAGCATTAACTTGTTGGAACAGAAATAAGACTCAAGCTTTCTTTACTCCCCCTCCATGTAATTTATTCTCACAATATTTTGTATACATCTGGCAACAATGCATTTGAAAAAGAACACTTAAAACAGTGGAGATGTAAAAAATAAAACCATTGACGTAGAAAACTAAAGGAAAAAAATGAAGAATAAAAAGAAAAAGAGAATCGCTTATAAGAGGCGATAAAAAACCCACAATACCACAGCGTACATGTTTGATAATAATAATTGTGAACCATAAATTTATCGTCAACTGAAATAAAAAAAATGTAACCGCAGTAGTAGTAACAAAGGGAATGTGTGCGTGTGTGAAAGTTTTCTGAATAAAAATATGCCAGCCGAGAAGAAGTTTTATGATTGAAAATATTCTGTGTGAGATTGTTATACAATCTCAATGATCTGAAAGGAGGAAAACAAATACATTTCGATAGACTGAAATAGGCCACAGATGCCAAAGATGCTTTACATACAAACAATACGAATGAATTTAGAAAAATGAAATAAAAACAAAAAAAAATTAAAAATGATATTTTAAAAACCAAATGTATTTCACAAGAGTATGAAAGTGCTAGAGAATGTAAAATATCTCCTGTTAAAAGTATAAATACAACTATGAATGTAAGAGAGAGTGGAGAGTAGAGAGAGGAAAAATACAAAACAAAATAAATTTTCCATTTCGCAAGTAGGCATTTTCGAAATCTTAAACGCTACAACTCTTTACACAGTAAATTCACCAATATCGCTCCAATCTAAAGAAAATAATCTGAATTTTATCACAGATTGTAATGGGTTATCCATTTAGTGTCTTCAAAACCGGCAACTGAAGCTCATTTCTTACTTGGTAGTTATTTCCACAAATAAGAGTATCACGTTTGGAGTTAGGATAGCATATAAATGATTGTGGAAAAGCCATTGGTTTGACCTGCTATTGTGAACTATGAGGTATAAGTTACAAAAACACGGTATCACGAGCAAAACAACGCAACCGATATGTCTTTACTGCGTGAGAAATTTCTAGAAAAAGTAATTTCTTGTTTTGCAAACTCCAATTGGCTACCCAGTTCTCGAACAAAACGAAATATGAAAACATATTTCTTTGGGATTCTTCAAAACAAAAACAAAAAAAAAAGGATGTAAATAAAATAAATTGTCATTTTCTCAAAAAATTTTCGTTCGGAATCGACTTCAAAACTGTAGGTATTTACACTCATGGATAAAATTAACACATTCAACGTAGATTTGTGTGAGAAACCAGCCTGTAACCCCGTTAAAATGGCAAAACAACAATATAATTACCTTTCTCGAATAGTAAGGAGCACTAATTTCTCTTTTCCTTTTAATTTTTGCATTAAGTTTTAGTATGTTGATTACTTGTCCCTATTATTTCCGCCCATACTGTACAATTGAATTATTTTTTTCAGCAATACCTTTCTCTATCCTCTAATTGAACAAACCTTAAGCCACATGAATTTTGTTCCAATCTTTTTACCTTTTTTTTAACCACAATCGATTAACCCTGAATCGATTTTTGTTATACACCCTGTAATATAATGTGATTTACACATTCTTTCTCAATTTCTTTGTAGCTTTTAATATTTGATTTTAATTCACTTTCACCCTCTCACGACATCTCTTAATCACTCTCTTTCTTTCCCTCAGACCTATGTAATCTACCATCATCAGCTGTTTACACCAGCATTATTTAATAATAAACAACTAAAACAACAAAAACAAAAGAGAAAAAAACTCATCATTGCTTTTTAATGAAATGTATTAAACAAAAATAAAATTGACTTCTTAAAAATGTTTATTTTGCACTTCAATTTTTTATCACAAACAAAGAAAAACGAAAATGTACACAGTGAAAACAAAAAAGTATGCTTGAAGAGTGTGAGAGAGTGTTTGTTTCTCTCTACAAATTATTTTGGTATCGTGATAAAAGTATTTGCACACACTCAACCGCTTTCTTTTGCATATGCTGTGTTGAGTTGTGTTTTTTTTAAGTAAGGGAGTGAGTGAATTGGGGGTGCAACAATCAAATAAAATATATTGTAGCATTATCAACAACAACAACAGCAATATGGAAGAACCTTAGAAAACCGGCTGATTTGATTGTTTTTTCCATATAACAGAGTTTGCAATGTATGAAAACATGAAAAAGAGAACTATATAGTGAGTATATATTCGCATTTCTTTTTCAGCGTTAAGAGAATTAATTATTTTAAATTAGGTTGTAGAGAAACAGCTACATGTTGTTGTTTTTTATTTTGCTGTTAATGCAATTTCTTATAAGACGACATGATATGAAATGTTTGTATTTTCTTTTTTTCTTTTTTTTTTGTTGTTTCCTTATGTATAATTGTAATAACTGCGCACGCATACCCTTTTAATAAGCAGTCATAATCATAAAAACAGTGAATTCAACCAGCCAGTCATTGAGCAAAGTAAGTGAAAAACAAAACAAAGCAACAAACAAAATAACAATAACAACAACAACAATAATGATAATAAACAAAGTAAAGTGTGAGCATTTCTTTTGTTATAATATTTACAAATGATGTTGATTATGGGTGGGTGGATGGTTGGTTGGTTGGTTGGTAACTTGGTTGACTGTTTTGTTTGTTTATGAAAGAGGGAGTGTTTGTACAATATGCGTGTCTTCTGCCTGTATGGAGTGTGCAATGAAAAAAAAACTCAAAGTCACAGAAGGAAAAAAATTAAAAACAAAACAAGGAAAAAAAATACAACTAAATAGAGTAGAGAAAATGGAGAGAATTTCTTTAAAAATGTTTATCATTTTAACACTTTGTGTGTACATCTAGATGTCCATATACATTATGGAGTTCTAAGTGTAGTTGTATTAATACATAGGGTTTCTCTTAGGTACATACATATGTTTACTGCAGTCGTGGTAAAAATAATAAGAACGTTTTTGTTCTAAAAATAAATTCTTGACTTTTTTCGTTTAATACTGGTAACACATTTTTTTTTTTCGTAAGAAAATATGGTTTTTTATAAAAAAAAAATATATTTTGAATTCTCCACTTACCATTGTGTTCAGTGAAAATATTCAATCCGATTGGATTACAGCGATTATCCTTGGAATTATGACACGATGACGATGAGACACCACCCACCGAACGATGTAAACCACCGCTGACAGCAGCCGGTGGCACTGAAGATTTTATACGGGAGCCGCGTAATGTTGAACCGGCGCCCAAAGCATTAACTGGCAGGCCATGTGAACCCACAGGACTACTGCTAGAAACACCAATACAGCTGGCAGTACCACCATGGCTGCCACTCGAATGTGAACCACGTTCTTTGCCCTGTTGAGCACCCATTATTGTTGTTCTACGTTAAACAACAAGGGTACACTAACAAAGTACACACACACACACACGCAATAATAAAAAATGAAGCAAGAGAATTCAATTGTTGACTTGAAATACACACACTTTCACTCGATGCAAAAACTGTATTAACAAAACAAATTGTTTCTTTTACAACAACAACAATAGAAAATAAAACAATAACGAGTGTATTTTTTTTATAAAAAATTTCTATTAAGGATTACACGAAGGATCATTTAAACGAACGAGCGAACGTACGCACGCACTCACACATCTGAAGGAAAATACTCTCTTCTGCTTTTATAACAATAAAATACACTGAAATAACGGTATAACTTAGAAGAGAATTTCTAAACGAGTAAGGTGAAGAAATACTAAAAAATAAGGAATGAAAAAATAACAAAACGTTGTTGATTATGCTGGTGGCGGTGGTGGGTGGGTGGATGTATGAAGCTGTTTGTTGTTGTTTGCCTTATATTTGAAGCTTTTTTGCTTCTTTATTTATTTACGCATATACCCGTTATATTTGTAATTTTGTTAAAATTTCTAAATTGTTTCATATTGTTGCTGTTTTTTTTTAATTTTTATTATTTATCTTTAATTTTTTAAATTTCTTTGATTTGCAGAGACAGACTTCGCTTTAAATTTTTCTTGATTTTCCTTTGTTACTGTAATTCGCACTTGTAGTAGACACCGTTTCCAAAGAATAACATAACGAAAAGGAAGTTGCAATTATCAAATGAGAGAACAAGGAAAATAAACCAACAAATTGATTTTTTCTCTTCCCTATTAAAATTTTAATATTTTTTTCTTGTTTTTATTTGACCCTCTCAAGGGGTATTTATTTTGAAATAAAATTAATTGTTAAACTAACAACAAGATTTAATGGAAATGAAAATCTATATTAATTTCTCCCAACTGTGTTCAACACACGCCCTAAACACAAGGGAGCGCTAAACTGTCTGTCGGACGGCGGTGTCGGTGTCTCAAACACTTGCACTACAATGTCTGCCCCGTTTTTCCTTTTTCTACTTTATTTTCCTTTTTTCCCGTATATTATTTTTTTCAACTGTTATCGGCCACTTTATTTTTTATTTTAATAAAACATACTTTTTCTATTACAAAGCACATCTTTAATCTCTCACAATTACTTTTCTTTTCTGTAATTCCTTTTTTTTCAACACGATTCCTCCATTAAATTTTTATTTCTTTTTTTTTCTTTTCTTACACCAATTGTCCAGGGACAAATTTTCTTTTATTTAGAATTACTCCGGCACAAAAAGAATCACATTTTTCTTTAATTCAATTTTAATTATATTTTTTCATTAAAATACTTCTCAATTTTTTCTTTATTCAGATAAAATATTTTATTTTATGCGCACCGCGACAAATACCAACCAATCACTATTACACGTCGTGCGCCTTTATAGACATTCCGACTGCATTTGTTCGTTTTTCCAATTTTTCCTGTATTTCTTGACGTAGTTGTAAAATTTCGTATTATATTTTTATTATTTTTCACTTTCCTCTTTATAACTCTATTCGTTTTTGTATATTTCTTTTATTAATTGCTTTTATTCAATTATTGCTTTAAAGATGGTTCTCACTTTGGCAGAATTGTATGTAAACGTAGTAAAAATTTGGACACGTGAAATCCTTAAGGAAATTTGAATAATTTTGGACGGAATTCGTACATTCTTAATACAGTCTTCAAAGTTACTTCCACTGAGTGGCAGTACTAAGTTTGTTGACTTATAGTCCGTTGACATTGCCGTTTTAGTACTTTTGAAAATTTGGAAAATTTCCCATTTGGTAGATGACAGGTCTACTACCAAAAAATACAACACCGTAGTCTAGACACATCAAATTTGACATTTACGACATGGTCATAAAAAAATTATATTTTTCCATTTTTTAATAAAATTATTTCGTAAACTTTGTCTTAATTAATAATTAAATATTCAGGAACAAATTAAAGTAAAAAAGAGAAGAAAATAAAAATAAATGTGCCAATAATTTTAAAACAAATGCAAGAATCAGAGAATAAGAGAAATAAAGGCAAACACTAAGAAATGATTCCATAATGAGTTATGGTGGCCATAAAAAACAATTTATAAGAAAATCGATTATTGTCTAAAAGAAATACGCGGAAAGTAAAGCAAAGACAGTAAAATTATAATCAATCAATCAAAACAAATTATAAATTTATTATAATTAATGTTTTATAACATTACACCATGAAAGTGTAGTATTTGCTGTTGGCTTATTAGTGTGGAGCAACTAGGCAGACGTATCGCCGTACATAAAGAAATATTTTCTTTTTTTTCTACTGGCTTTGGTGTTATAAATTTGCATAAAATTCGTCTGCTGCTACTGCCGCTGCTGCTAATTCTGTTGGCTGATGACATTTAAACGAAAACAAAGAAATTACTTTTTATTTTTGGATAATTAACAATAATGTGTGTGCGATTTACAAAAGAGAAGAAATTTAATTGATTTTCAAAATTGCCAACACAAGTAAGTTGTTATTATTAATTTTTATTATTTTCCTTTCTCTTTAAAGCTATTACTTTTTTATTTAAGAGTGAAGAAATGGAAGAAGAAAAAAGTCGCAAATTATCAAATGTGTTGCAGTTGTTATCAATTGTTTTGATTTGTTGTTATCTCTTCCCGTTTTATTTACTTTTTTTTCTTTTTTGCTTTAATATTACAGTAGTCGTACTCGCAGTTGTAGTTGATTTTGGTGTTTGTTATTGTTTATTGTAAAAATTTACATGCAAGTGCCGTTACTAATTCTTACAAGTTGGGGAAGTATAGACCTTAATAAAATTAGAAAATTAGGCTTGGTTCCGATAAGTGACTCAGCAGTGAGCTGCCTAACCCATATTGAGTTCTAGTTATCGATTTACTCACAAATTTGGGGAAGTGAGGATCAATTTTGCCTGACACGGTAGGCGTAAAGACATAGGTTAGATTAAGCATATTTTGGTTTTGTGCTAACGTCTTCACTTTACTCCAGCTTCTTCCCATTGCAACTTTGCCGAGTCAATCTGTTTCTCTTTATATAGGCTGCTCGTACTCTGCGCCGGCTTTTTACCGAACCTTCTGTCTTCCATGGTCAATATCTTCCATGTCTATGGGTAATATTCAAATGGTACATGTCAACCAACTTTCTTCCCATACTCTCCTGGCTTATTCATCAATAATATACGAAGGTTTCATCACAAGATATGCAAAGGTCACTGTATTTCGGTATTGTCCAGAGATAGTTCAAATATACGAATCCTTTTGTCACGTAACAAAGGCTGCTGCATATAAAATTTCGATGGTTTATGGCTATAAGAGAGTTTTTAATAGAATCTGCAGACAGAAAGTTTTGTAATCTCTGAAATGGCAACTAAAAAAACCCATGAGTCCACATATTACCGAAAAATTGCAATACGAAATCATTGGAGTTTAATAGACTATGTGTTCATAATCAAAATTGAAGAAATATTGTCTGGATTCAATTGACAATTGTTCGTTCACCGATCAGTCAATAGAGAATCTGATATTTATTATATTTTGAAGTCGCCATAGTCTAGTAGGTAGTGTGTTGGCTAATTAGACGAAAGGCCATTGTTCGAATCCCCAGTCAGACATCAGAAATAAAATATGAAACAAAATATTTCTTCGGCGTCTACCTCTCAGCAGATTTCTGACAAAAACTCTGAGAGTAAATAAAATTGCCATGAAAAATTTTTCAAAAATCTGTTGTTCAGAGTCGACTTTAAACTGTAGGCCCCGCCACTCATGTGTAAAATTAACACGCACAACATAAGTGGTGTGAGAAGCTAATCCTTACTGAAGGGTTGTAACGGCCAATTATGTATGTATGTATTTATTATAGGATTGCACTTACAATGCACATAAAACATACTAATTTTTGTTATTGATGGATACTAAAACTAGAAATTAAGGTCCCTCAATGAGAATACATTCTGGTATCTTCTAATTTCTTGCCTCCTTAACAAATTAAATTGATTTCAACGCAGAGAAAGATTGACTTATTGCGATGGAGTTTATATGTAGAAAGAATTTTTGATTTTAACCGTAAAAAAACTCATATTTATAGCGAGACCATCTTTTTGTATAGAATTTATCAATGCTTTGAAAATTTGGCAATGTTTTGTGATTAAAGATTAATAAGTTTTAAATATTTGTATAAGAAATATTGAGTTTTAGATTTTTTAAAATAAAAATAATTTGTTTTTTGCTATCTATTGCATCTTAACCTTGGCCATACATCCCCCATTACATGTGTATTAGAATTGACTAAATATAAGACTAATAAACTGCCATTTTTTTCATTATTATTTACATTTTGATTAAATTTATTTCTTCCATTATATTCTATATTCTCTCATCATCACTCTTTTGTCGATTTGCAGTTATACTCTTAAATTTTATCATTGAATTTGAAAAAGTAAAATATTGCCAGATATAGCTGATATTAAACAAAAAATAATAACAAAAATGAAATATGAAAACAAATTCTTAAAATAGAATTAAATCAATAGATAGATATGGTATAAAAGAAATGAATAATAAAGAAAAATTGCCTGAAAAAAAGTAATAAAATAATGCACATACATATACCTACGAGTATAGACCAAGGAAAAGTTATCAGTTGTTGAGAAGAATTTTGTTTGCTTCTAAATTTGACTTTTAATATTTGGTAACTCTGTGCTACACAATTAACACAAAATAACAAATAATATGCAATGAAATGCATTATTGTTTAGTAGTTTAGTTTAATGATTCTAATCATACTCATGGGCTAAAACTAAACGATACATTAAATCCCATTGCTAGCTACAGTAATAGTGGTAGTAGTAGTGTATTGGAATTATATTTTCCGTTGTGTTAGCAAAAAAAAAAAAGGCTTAAGGGAATAACCAAACAACAAAAACAGAATTTAAATTCATATTCTAAGAAAAATATCATAGCTTATGAGTGCGTATGTGATAGTGTACTTTATTTGACATTAAAATTGATTTAATTTTTTTTTTTTTACATTTCTAATGCCTCTCTTCTTTTTGTGTGTTATTGCAGTAGAACCAATTAATCGAAATTCTCACCACCGCCACCAATACCACACCAACAACAATAATAACAGCAAGCAATGACCGAAAGCATGAGTGTCCTTAATATCAAACAAGAAATCCAAGATACTACTTCCAATCTTAATACCATTACATGCTATAGTCCTTCTACAACAACAGCAGCAGCAAATAACAGTGCTACAAGCAACAGCAATAGTAACAATCGGCGTAACAGTAATTCAAATAGTGGCGGAGGTGGTGGCAGCAGTACAACGACTTATGGTATGAAATCTTCACCTTCAGTCTCGCCTGAAAGGCAAATGTGCAGTTCTACCACTACCTTAAGTCTCAATAGTAATGGTTCGTATAATAATGGCGAAGAAGCCTGCAGCAATAATGGTAGTTCAACTACACAGGGTTCAAATCCTAGCCAAAGTTCTGGTTCGGGCAATTCAATACGTGATGAATTGCGGCGCTTATGTTTGGTATGTGGAGATGTTGCATCGGGGTTTCATTATGGTGTGGCCAGTTGTGAAGCCTGTAAGGCTTTCTTTAAAAGAACCATACAGGGAAATATCGAGTACACCTGTCCGGCCAACAATGAATGTGAAATTAATAAGAGACGAAGAAAAGCTTGTCAGGCGTGTCGTTTTCAGAAGTGCTTGCTAATGGGCATGTTGAAGGTAAGTGCTTTGAGTTTGAATTTCCACTTTTTTGTGATGATTTTTGAAAACTAATTAAACTGTAACAAACAGGCTTATGCTTCTTAGAGGCATGGTGGCAAATTATGATACAACTTTTTCAAAAATTGCAAATTTTATTATAAATACTTTCTTTTTATCGAAAATAATACCTATTTCCTATCATCTTCATAGGAAGGTGTACGCCTCGATCGTGTACGTGGTGGACGTCAAAAATATCGCCGTAATCCCGTATCAAATTCATATCAGACAATGCAATTACTTTATCAATCGAGCATAACATCACTAAGTGATGTAAAGATACTCGATGCCCTCAGTAATAATGAGCCCGATTTACTTTCGGCGAAAACTTTACAGCAAAGCAATAACGGCAATAGTTCATCATCCTCGCTGTTGGAAGAGGAAATTGCCACAGTTAATAACAACAATTCACCAAATATTAAGCACGAACATCAGCACAGTCTAATAACGAATTGTTCGAACACTAGCGATAATGGCATAGAGATTTCACCGCCGTCTACTCCGAATTCTTCAACAACAACAGGAAATTCGAGTACACCTTCAAACACTACTTGCATTTTTCAATTAAATTCATCGACTACAAACAATAACAGCGATACGCATGATATCTTGGGCACTCTAAGCAATTTATACGATACCGAACTGGTGAATGTGATAGGCTGGGCCAAAAGCATACCCGGTTTTGTGGATTTACAATTAAGCGATCAAATGAATTTGTTGCAAGTTACCTGGCCAGAAATTCTAACATTGCAATTAATTTTTCGCTCTTTACCCTTTAATGGCAAATTGTGTTTTGCCTCTGATCTCTGGATGGATGAGCTACTGGCTAAAGAGTGTGGCTATACTGAATTCTATTATCATTGTCTGCAGGTGGCCCAACGTTTAGAACGCATTTCGGTGAGACGAGAAGAATACTATCTACTTAAGGCATTGATTTTAACCAATTGTGATATCAATTTGGATGATCAATCATCGTTACGAGCATTTCGTGATTCCATCTTAAATTCCCTTAACGATGTGGTCTATCTCTTGCGGCACAGCTCAGCTGTTTCGCATCAACAACAACTGTTACTGTTACTGCCCGCCTTCAGACAAGCCGATAGTATATTACGCTGTTTTTGGCGTAACGTAAATGCCAAAGGTTCCGTAACCTTAAAGAAGCTATTCGCTGAAATGTTAGAACCTGTCTCTCGGTGAGGTTTAACAATTTCAAAATCTTAGCATTTGGTTCATATTAATTGTTTAAGAACTAAAAACTAGTTTTTTTTTTCCAATATTATTTAACTTTTTCGTTAGTTCAATGTGAATTTATTTGTTTTAAGTTTAAAGTACTAAAAAACGAAAAAGGTAAACAGAATTGTAGTATAAGAAAGAAAAATAACTTACAAATAATAGAATACAATACATAACATAATTTACCTAATGGCAGTGGTTAGATTACCTCAGTTTTTAATTCGCTTTTTGTTTTACTATTATTAATATTGTTATTGTTTTATGCAATAAGTTTAAATAGTTTTATTAACACAGCCAAAGAGTTTTATTTTCTTATTTTGAAATCTATAGGAATTTGTTTTTTTGGTTTTAACAATATTTTACCTGGTAAAATAAATTGCTCATACATTAACCCATACGTTATATATAGAAATATGTATGTAATTATAATGGAATATATATACAATATAAAGAAAAGATCATTGTAAGTTATTATTTTGTATACATATATTATGTATTAAAAATATGTAAATATAAAATGTACATTTTTAAGAATTCAAAAAAAAAAAAAAAAAAGAAAATGAGAATCAAGTATGGTTTTATTAAAGCTGAGTGCTTAGCAAAACAAAGGTTGGTCTACTCGGTAGAAGTTAAAGGTATTCTCAGCGTATAATGTTTTCCACCTAGTCTTTAACGGCAGCTCTGTAAATATGTTGTTACTGAAGCTTTCTTGGTATAGAGCAGAGCAAGAATTTTCTGAATCATTTAAAACTAGAATCTTAGCGGAACATAAAATGTTGTAACCAGTGGCGTTTGTTCTAATGCATAATTCTACAGTTTAACTTTTATTAGGTGGCGGATTCTTTCGAAGGAAGAATTGCCAATTAGGTTAGCATTTACGGCCATTATGATATCACAAATAATTTTAAAATTGATCGTAAACGTTTCAAAAATTATTTTTGAATGGAATTATTTCAGTTCTTAAATAAAAATTGTTTATTTATACATGCACCAGTGCAAGAAATTATAGGTACGCTTCAAGATTTCAACATATTCTTGAACGCTCAATTGGACCAACACCAGATGAGCAGCTGTCGGCTGTTGTGCTGAATTATCTTTCTTTCTCGTTCTATTCCTGATTGAATTTTTGCTTCGCCAAACTATATTACGTTGTTTCAGTTGTTACTACACCGTTATTGCTCGGTAAACTACAATCTTTAACTTGCTGAGAAGATTATGGCGTCATTTTGATAATGTAGCAGACTTTTTACGAATTATTGTTCTAACAGCTCTACAGCCGCTGAGAGTTCTTTTTGCTGGAGGAAATAAAAAATGCTTTGTATTGTATCAGTAGAACCGATTGTGTTGAAGAGATATTGAAATATTGAAATAAATCCACTATTTTATGTGGACTTTAAAGCCTGGTTGGTATTAACGTAAATTGATATTCGGTCACGGTATCAGTTGAGAATACTGCAGCTGATCTTCATGATGCCAGAGGGGGTTTTCATTCAGGCCCCAAATCTATTAGTACAGTGGCCATGGAGCAACTACAAAGAATGTACAAAAGATCATGCAGTTTATGTCTAGGTTTACCGCTTTATGATTGATATGACTAAACAGGTGACATGCCGACATGTTAAGATATTCAGCGGTGGCCATTTTAACACAAGCGATGCCGACTGTAGGCATAGTAAATTGCATTGTTTTTATATCTCTCCCTATTTCGAGACACTGAGCGACTAAATCCATATGGGAGCAGCATAATTAAGGACAGGACAATCGATTACGTTATATTTTATTACTATAGTTTACTAAGTAGAACAATCAGTGACTGCCTAGAAAAATTTAATGAGAAATGAAGAAAGAAAGAAATAAGCTAGGGAAGAGAATGCAATCGCATTTTACTTTTAATTTTACTGCCATGAGTTTGATATTCTAGGCTAGCAAATAGTCTCATACAAAATCTATATACAACATTTTGAACCGATTTATCTATGTTGTTATTAATGAATTTGTCTTGTTATTTAACTTTTTAGTAACTCTTTGCATTTAGCAAACAACCGCTGAAATTATATCATATTTCCCTTCCATACTGAAAACTTAATTAATTCGCCATTTAAGCAATCATTTTTGATGTGGTCTTATAAATATAAGGGCTTTTTATACATAATTTTGCATGATTAATACGATCTCTAATCATTGGTAAAACTGACTTACAATCATAAATACTTCTTGAAATGTTTTCGAGTTACTAAACTCATACTATTTTAATTTCAATTTGTAATTTCATGGGAAAATTTATTTTATAATCGTCCGAAGCCAATATATTTCACATTCTTTCCCGTGTAGAACGAATTGTAAGTAGAGTTTTGTTATTTTTCTTTTTTTCATTTAACATATTGAATAACAAATAAAATATGAAATTAAATTTTTATGTCTTTTATTTATTTGATTTCTAAACATCTATGTGTGTGTGTGTGTGTGTGAGTGCATGGATTTGTAGTATAAATTTTTGTTTATCTTTAAACTTAGCTAAAACGCTTATAATTATTTGAAAATTATTCTATTCTTTATAATTAATTATACAATATAATACAATTACAACATGATTAAAAGAGCAACTGCTTTAATTTGATTTATGTTCTAAACGAAACGAAATAATAACAAAAGAAAATACACGTGAGTAGGGTATAACAATTTTTTTTAACATAGAATGAATGCGAGTGTTTAAATTAAAAAAAAAAAAAGGAAAAAAAATTAAAAATAAACAAAAACGAAAGTAAACTAGTTACACTACAATTTCGTTTAATTATTTACATGTTAAAAACAAGCGACTAGATTCAGTGTTTGATGATATTCAATAAACTCTAAATGATTTCTTTTTTGTTTTGTTTTATTATTTTCCTAATAAGGTGGCTTTAAATAACTATCACTAATTGAATTGAATTGCATCGAAGTGAATTTTCTTACCAAACTAAGTACTGTGGTTTTTTTTTTTTGTTTGTATTATATTATTTATTTATTACCCTTACCGCGGCAACAGCCATTGGAACATCTAGCACTAATCATTGCCAGGATCAAAATGAAAACGAATTTGAGAACGCTGTAGATCGCGTGATTCAAAATATTTCTTTGAATTTTTTGTATTACGATCAGAACGTTCAAGTTCTTTGCGAAAATAGTCGATGGTTTTCAATAAACCCTCTTTGAGAGAAACTTTCGGTTCCCAATTGAGGTATTTTTTGGCTCTCGCTATATCAGGCTTACGACGTTGTGGATCATCTTCCATCGCTTGAGTTTGTTTCACTTCACTTTGACCGCCCACCAGTTCTTTTATGATGACAGCAAACTCTTCTATGCTATGCTCAACTGGATTGCCAATATTTACAGGCTGTGTGTAATTGGAAGTCATTAAGGCTATAAGACCATCAACCAAATCAGAAACATATTGAAACGATCTGGTTTGCTTACCATTACCATAAACGGTTATGGTCTCATTGCGCAAAGCTTGCAATATAAAATTCGATACCACACGACCATCGTTCATGTGCATGCGTGGACCAAATGTATTAAATATGCGAGCAACACGTACCTGTACCTTTTCCTAAAGTGGAAACCAAAAGAAGAAAAAAAAAAAAACCAAAAACACACAACAAAACAATTAAAACAAGTTTTAAAACTTAATCAACTTTCTACAGTTAAAAGATTGTTGTTTTTTTTTCTTTGCAAAACAAAAAATGTAACATATTATGTATATCAAGGCTTTATTTATTATGTACATATTAAATATATTGCAATATTGCATAGTGCAATACAATTAATAACAACTAAATATTGTTGTACGACACAAATATGTACGCTTTTAAATAATGAATGCGGTTTTTTGCTTTGTTTATTATTTTTATCATTTAATGACGATATTTCTAATTCATTAAATGCTGTTTATTTAACAGAAAAAGAAAGATAAAGTTTATTAATAGAGATTTATTGTTGTGATAACAGATACTTGACAAGATATCTACTACGGCATTGTTTTATATTTTGCAGGAAATTTAAAAAAAAAACTTACACATAGAGTGGTTAAAAAATTATGTTTTATTAATAGAGGGAGGTATTGCTATGAGTTGTTAGAAATGTCATTGACATTAAAATATATTGCGATACGTATTTTTAAAAGCTTTTAAAAACAGATCGGCGTGCGATATAGCCACAGCGGTAGAACTGACGTGTTGCTGGAACTCAGCTAGATCAACGGGGGTTAATTATGAGACATTGGGCCATTTATATTGTTGATTGGGACAGATCTTAGTGAGAGATTTCTTCAGGGTAAATTGAGCTGAGGTGGAGTTCGGGACGATAGAACATTTTCGATGTGTCTTTCCGTTTCGGATTTTTCATTCTTAATCCTTAACTAAAACAATTTTTTCTGTTTTGTAATTCGGAAAAAAAATACAGTTTCCTGACGCAGCGCCTTCTAGGCTGAGAAACGTTTGGAATTTCTAACACAAAGATGTGATCGCCCCGGGTTATAGCCTAGTAATTTATGTTGACAGACAGTGTGCTCTAAAAGCAGTTATTGCACATTTCGTCAGGCTCGAGGCTTGTTTCATACTCTAAGAAAGCATTCAAAATTTCTCTGGAAAAGAGTGTAAGGAGTTTCAGAGCATTGTGAATTTGGGGGTAACGAGCTGACGAGTTGGTGAGGTCCCAGCTAAATGTGTAGACTCGACGTAGGGATATGTAAAGCCTGGCTTAGGATACCTTTTCTGGGAAATCGATCAAGCGATTAGAGGAAGAGCAGATAAGTTACGCTGGAATAGAGAAGATTGGAGAATCTTTTTTTAAAACAACTCCTGTATTACAAAATAAACAACGTAAAGCCCTGGGTTTACTTCTTTCTCTATGAGTTTAACACATATTTTTGCTACAAAGAAGAAAAAATACATTCGAGGTTATACTTTCACTTATGCTTAGTCTGTTGACTACATGTTCTTTAGAAACAACACGTCTTTTATATTATTTTCAATGCAATGCCTTTATTTGCTCAAGTAGGTGTCACTAAGCCAAGAAAATTTTTTTTTTAGGAAATGAAGTTGTTTAAATAATTACTTTTATTTCTTTGTTTGAATATAAAAACAATTGATATTGTTCTATGAAATATAAAAAACTCGTGCTTAAGCCTTTCTACATGGCTTATAGACATGAGCATATTGTTGTCTTAATATGAATGTATTTTCAATGCAGATTAACATTTAAAGCTTACTTGTCACTGTATTTTACTTTTTAAATAAAAATTAAAATGTTTCGGCTCTATCATTATCGAAAATATTGAACCGATAGAGGAGAGTGTGTGTCTTTACATAAATATCTCTTGAGACAAAGAGATTTCTTATTTCTGCAGGGTTCGTAGTATTGTGTTGTCAATTGTGTTGTCTTACTAAACTTTATTTAGATATACTAACCAACTTCTTAATTTTCAATAAAAAAAACAATAGATAGACTTTTCTGATTGGTTTTCTTCCTTATTTTCCGGTTGTTGTCTTATTTTGTGGTCCAGTAATAACTAGTAAGCTTCACTCTTAAAAAAGTATCATACACTCAATTGGTGTTCTAATTTACTGAATTTGTATTTTTTACAAATAAATTCAATCCGGAAAAGTCCGGTAATACCTATTAAACTTTTTGACTAGCTTAATTCTTTTTGAGAGCAAAGTAAATTTGCTTAAACAAAAATAGTTAACAATTGAAGGAAATAGTTTTGATTTATGCTGATTCATGATTGCGTTTAATAAATTACTTCTCATAATAATTGTCCACATATAGCTGTTGTCGTACAAGGTTATTTGAAGGATATAAAAAAATATTGCAAAGATTTCTCAGAAGATTAACTAAAGAAAATAATTTATGAACAGCATAAAAAATTTCTACAAAAATTATTTAAGAAACGAATTAGAAAATATCTTTTGTTACTATTGAGTATCATAATTTAATCACCTTGGCATTTAAAATCAAAAATATCAACTTACCTGCTTGGCATAGGCATAACTTAAGGTCTCCGATACTCTTTTGCCTTCATCATAGCAAGCTCGCGGTCCAATGGGATTAACATGACCCCAGTAGGTTTCTGGTTGAGGATGTACTGTAGGATCACCATAGACCTCTGAGGTACTGGCAATTAGAACTTTGGCAGCGACACGTTTGGCCAAGCCCAAAACATTTATAGTGCCCATGGTATTGGTTTTAATAGTCTTCACTGGATTAAACATATAGTGAGGCGGTGAGGCAGGCGAGGCTAAATGATAAATTTCATCCACTTCGATAAACAGAGGATTAACAATGTCATGGTGTATAAGCTCGAAATTTTCATGGCCCAACCAATGTTCTACGTTGCGTTTGCGGCCAGTAAAGAAATTATCCACCACAATGACTTCATGGCCGGCCAGCATTAGATTGTCAACCAAATGCGAGCCCACAAAGCCTGCACCACCGGTTACCAAAATACGTTTGCGATTCTTATAGTTTAAATACTTGACCTTGGGATATTTACGCGGTGTATTTGATTGTAAGGCACGCATATCATCTTGCAGTCTGGCCAACTCAGCTTTTGTTTTCTCTAAATCATAACGTTGTTGTTGTAGTAACTGTTGTTGTCGCTCGTAAATGGTTAACAAATCATCTGGCTGCTCTTTACCGCTACGCAGTCCGGATTTGAGTTGTGTTAATTCTCTGGCGGTAAAGGATCTATAGAGTACAGCAATGAATACGAAAATACCCACTGCTATAAGGATTTCTTTCCAACGTTTTTTCGTTATTGTTATGGTCCACATAATGATCAATTCATAGATACTGCTATTCGACAATGGTTTTGTCTTTGCGTTGCGAGTTATCTTGATGGCTTGAGGTGGAAAAATACTATTTAAAGTCTTCACTCCGGATTTCTGGTTCTTGTTAAGTTAACGTGTCGAATAAATTTGTTTCTTTTGAGCTGTAGTTGTTGTACGAAAACAAGTTGTATTTTGCATTTATAAATTTATAATTTTTTTATTTTTCTTTTTCTCCGCTTTTGTTTTTTTCTTGTCTTTCGGTGGTTCTTATCGGCTTTAAATACTTTTTGTTGTTGTTGCTGCTTGCAATAGTATTGTTGTTAATAACTAACGGCTGTCACACAAGGTAACCAGCTGTTGATAGTAAATTAGTGACTTACGAGCCATCTATATGTGGAATAAATTTAATTTAAAAATATAATTTAAAATTTAAATTTAAATTACTAATAGCACTACAAACTGTGATATGCTGTAAGGCCCTGATTGACGGGCACGTCACCCCACCAAGTAATACATATCTATGCGAAAGAAAAAATTGCGACTTTCGTGCAACCTAGTTTCTAACCTGCAATCGTTAAATATGAAATAGAAAAGCTTAATCGTCATGATCATAGGAAGCATTCTAATCTGTAGGATACTGCAGTGATCCGTCATCATATTTAAGTACTAGAAATTTACACCATAACGCTTTTTTCACATCCACAATTGCATTTCAAAAAAACCAAAGTTATATATTAATAACCATGCAATAAGAAGTGTGCACATATATATCTTATTTTATCATTTTTCGTATTCATCCAATTGGAGCCCAATTATCAAAATATGGGCATTTGACAAAATCCTTTTCTTTAAGTCCGCTTTTTAAACTTGTTAGAAATTTTTGCTTGGAAGTTCACAAAAAGGGGTCACTCTACTTTGTTGTCACTTTAAAGGTCAACTCTGTGTTTATTTTGACTGCAAATGCCAACTCTGTGTTTTTCATTATAACGGGTGAAAATATGTCAGAAATTTTAAGGGGAAAAAGCATATATTCGTAGAAGAAAGTAAAACTGTTTGGACCTCACAGATCTAAAAATAATTATTTAAATATATAATAAATAATTAATAACATTAGTTAGTGATGTAATAAAAAAGAAAAAAACCATAGATATGACAAAGAATAATTAACGCGGACAGTTACTTGCTGGCAAATGAGTTAGTATATTATGGATCTGGTGCAAAACCAACGACCATAAAAAGAAGATCCGGTAGAAGAAGAAAAAAAAATCAAACGCGTGTTGTATCGATAATAAAAGTTAACAACTTAAACTACATGGAAAAACAAAAATAATCACTCATAACTGTTCCTTGTTATTATAAATGTTTTTTTGCTTCACAACGTAAACTGGTTGAACAATTAAAGCCAATCTACTACTGCCACCCGCAAAGAAAGAGGCCACCATTTTACTCTGCTTTCAAAACTCCTAAGAAGAGGTGCCGCGATTTAAACAATGTATTGTTTACAATGTTTGTTGCCGGTGCTGCTATTGCCAAAGCCCACCAATCCTGCTCTCATGGAGACACATGTCATGTTCATTGTCTTGTATTTGATTGGTTTCTTTCTGGAGCGTAAACCGTGCACCATTTGTAGTCTGGTATTTCTAACAGCAGTCTTTCTAATTTGCTACAGTGGCGTTGGCAATTGCATCTTTTGGGGCAATTGTGATGGCCATCAATGTGAAAATGGCTAACTGGAAGTTAAATGTGATATTTGAGTATATTTCAGTTCTAAGAAATATCATTTAAAACCAGGCTTAAAGATGAAATGCATGAGTGAGGAGTAGTCGATTCATATTGTAATAAATTAAGATAAATAAAGGTAAGTGATATTATATTTTATCAGTTTGACATTTAAATACATGGCTCATAGAATTAATTTGTGCATTAAACTTATTTGTAACAGTTTGTATAAATAATTTATTGCCTCATTTTAGATAAACGATTTTTATTGTAAAGAATGTGATTTCCTATAGTACAGATAAGAAACATTCCCTTGTAGTTTAAAAATTAAATAGTTGAGTAATAGATTCTTACAAGCAAAAAAAAAAAAAATTATAGGTAAAAATCACGAAGTCGAGTTTTATAATTTAAAAACTCATTTATGAAGCAAAAGTGTATGATCTAGACAGTGTGATAATTTATTTAAATTGTAGTATTCTCAAATCCCTTTTAGGGAAACAATCGTTTTACAAAAGTTTCCTTTGTGTTATCAAGTGTCATTGTTAGACAAAGAATTCTGGTGCTTTCTATTACTTTGAACGGTATAAGCTGTACTGTTATATGTCAATCGTTATGTACCAAGCGTTTATTAAGGTACTTTTCCTTTGAATATGTATTCAGTCGGTCCTAGAATAAAACGAAATCAGCATTTCTTTGGGCTGTGTAATAATAAATCAACTAGCCTTTAATAAATCTTTTTTATTTATATAAAATAAACTAATAAAAATATTAAAAAGGCAAACTGATTCATTATTACACATAATATATGTAACGAAGTATTAAGAATTCTTTATACTTCTCATACTTATGAATCACCATAATAGATATATGCGATCTGTGCGAAGTTAAAGAATTTCGGAAGAAAACGCCTGGTCAGCATCTCGATGTTTGCCATGGCAAAAAGTTTTGGAACGTTGTATTTAGGCTGAGAGCAGTAGGACACATCACATAGGATCACATGGTGCAGTACTTTTTTTTAATTAAGCCAACTATCAAGAGATGTCTCGTATTCATGTGGGGCATTGTGTTTTAATAAAAGGGAGATAGGTGCAGGTGAAAGAAAAAAGGGAGCAGTGTGCGAGAAATTTAAGTTTATTTTAATTTAATTTTTTATTGACGGTTTTTTCAAGTGGTTCAAGAATATAGAGCCTAAATATCGAGGATTGACAGAGTTAATATTCTGAAAGAGATCCCTTCCCAGGAAATTCAATTTTCTTCTAATATGAGACGAATAGCTACAGAGCAGATATATGCCCATATATTCTGCAGAAATTCGGTTACGCAAGTAGCTACTAGAGTTCGCGCTTAATAACATCAGATTTCATAATGTACTGGTTTAGGAATGCAGCTACCTGCCCCACGTGCGGCATATTAAGTCACGCAATGATTCTACTGCTGTTGATAGATTCCATCCTCCAA
This sequence comes from Sarcophaga bullata, assembly GCA_005959815.1. Classification (NCBI taxonomy): domain Eukaryota; kingdom Metazoa; phylum Arthropoda; class Insecta; order Diptera; family Sarcophagidae; genus Sarcophaga; species Sarcophaga bullata. The sequence continues at coordinate 149,117 of QOCX01000133.1, read as the reverse complement.
ACGCGTGTTATTCCTTTCACGAACCCCATTTATTAATGAGGCACATCATTAATCGAATAAGAACCTAGTCTGGCAAGGGCATTCCTCTACTTCCTATATCCAAGGGCATTAGTCCTCTTTTTTTCCAGGAATATCACTGTGCACCGGAACTAACAGAAACTTTCAGAGTCCTTACGTCGCAAACCTCTTGCGACTTTCACAAATTAGGCCTCAGGCAGATGGGACGATAAGAATCAAAAGCATTAGTCCTCTTCAGGCCGCAATACCCTAAAAAACGTGATAGGAATTAACTCTTTAACATTTAATTGTGACCTTTTGGTTACTTAATTTCATTAATAGCGTTTGTAACACATTCGATCGTTAATCTATTTCATTATACTTTCACATATCGCATCACAATTTCAAACCATAATGTTTTTATCATTTTTAATTTGTTCTTTAAGAACCTTCCATCTATTTTAAGTAAATTCCTTTATATATTTACTGGATTATCTTCATATTCTGTTTACTTTTAGACGAAATAATGCAAAAATTTCCCCTTTAATATGAAACACATAGTCTTCGTAGACGTCAAGTACTTTTCGAATCTAAGGCATGTATAAATTTTTAAATTTAAGATTTTTAAACGAATCTAAACGATACACTTTAATTTATATACATATAAGAATTACTGATAACAATTAAGAAATAAACCCGTTTATAATTAAAAAAAAAAACAAGAAGCCTGGTCAAATGGTTTAAGTTTAATTTAATCATTAATTAATTATTAACAATTAAATATTAACAGAAGTGGTTGTTTTATATGTAAACGAAATAAATATAGAAAATAATAAATTATATTAGGTTAAAATGAAAGAAAAACAAAAAGAAAAAATACAAAAAAAAAACAACAGATTTTTTATAAGAAATTGTTATTTTCGTTTGAATTTTTCGTGTTTTTTTTATCATGTGATGTTTTGAGAGATATTTGTAAATAACATCCATACACATATTATTAGTAATGAGCGGAATAATTTTTAAAAATTTTTCATTTTTTTCATTTTCTTTAGTATTTTTAAGTAAATTATTTAAATTGTAATAATAATGCAAACAAACATAATTACTATTAGTCCAACAAATTAATGATAATGAAACAACAAAACTTAATAAAAATCATAAAATTAGTAAAAACCACATTCTTAATGCTTTTCATTAAAAATAAATGAAATTTTTTTTTTATTTTTTTGTTTCTTTTTATGTAAACGAGATACACTAAGAAAGAAACAAATGCTTTGGGTGGATTTATAATAAACTTTTTTTTATTTGTAATAAACTTTTTTCGATTTAATATTATAAAACAAATTTTATCAACTTTAAAAGCAGTTTTTCGATTATGAAACTTTATATAAAATTTTGATTTTAATCTTCTAAGTTCATACACGTTTTAACATCATTTACATCAATAAGATCAAGGCATTTAACGTTGTTGAAGATCACCTTGCATATACGTTTTTAATTAATATGTTTTTTGCTTTTTAAAGAACGTGAGTTCATATTATGGTCGATCTATTGAAGAAGGTTTTGTAGTATTAAAAAATTGACAATGAAAATGAATATTATGTAAATACAATTCGTCAAGACATTGTACTCTTGGCCTTTTTGTAATTGCATCAATTTTACAATTTATTTTGTCATATTAAAACTTATATCATGAATAATAATGTTGTACAAGGTGCTATACACAGACCACAAATGAAGTAATGGTTAATTTATTGAAGTAGATCTCGAAATAAAAAAAAAATTGATATTGGAAATGAATATTGTGTAAATACGATTAATCTAGATATTGTATGATAAGCGTAATTTGTAAAAAAAATTGATATAAATCGACACCGACACTAAAATCAATAACTTTCGTTAGAAGCGTAGCGTGCTACATTTGTTTAAATGCCTTATGAACTATTTAAAGACTCCATTTCCCTTTCTCCCACATATATTCAGTAAATCGTTCGAAAAGTTTACTTATATATTTTGACCTTATTACACAAAAGAGTTCATAGACCAACTTTGTCATTCATTAGGTATAACGTACAATTAAATAGATTTAATTATGGCCAATGTCAGAGGTAAAACTCTAAATGTTCCAGCTCTTTGCAGAGGGTATCTAAAGTCATTGAAGAAAGCACGAAGAAGAATAATTTTTGAGCCCGTTTCGAGGTACAGGATGTGCTCAACATATTCCATTTTTTGTGCCTGTTCCACACAATTCGTCATATTTCAAAACTTATTTCGTTCTAGAACGGTCTTTCCTTCCCAGCACTTTTGCAGTCCTATTGGAGGCGTTCATATACAACACAGTACCACCAGTATCTGATCAGGAATTACGAGACTGTCTTTCCCGTAAGAAATCCTGTTCTTCCCCTATTTCAAGACTTATTTGGTTCTAGAACGATCGAATCTGAAATATAGTAGCCTGAAGATTATTTAATCTTGCCCATACCGTCATATAGAGTTCATTCCCTTTATGTTCATTCAAACAAGCCGGGGAAGTGCCCTAAGGGAATTCCAACCAATCAGATTCACTCTCTTCGTCGTGTCTTCTCTTATAAGCACTTCTGCAATCTTATTGCATGTGTTGAAATCCATTACAGTACCGCCAAGTATTCAACCAGGAGTTACGAGACGGTCTTTCTGCGGACTAAAATCAACAGACTAAAATCAACGATATGTGATTTCAACAGGACGGCTCTTTGTGGTATACAGCTTATGCCATATTACATTAGCTATTTCTTATGTGCTAAGTATTTCTGAAGAAGTCACAAATCACAGCGGTCTTCAAAGCCAAAATAAGCCATGACATCGGTAAAACTTTGCTTAATTTATGCGTCAGAGTCATCAGTAAATATTTCCTTGGGACCGACGTTGAGTATAGGCTATCACTTTCAACATCGAGCATTCTAGGTCGACCAACCTATTTTAGCCTGAATTATAAGATCTGTACACTAACAGTATGTGAGTTCAACAGAGAGGCTTTACGTTCACGATCCATTTGACGACATGGTCATCTCATGTCGAGGTGATGTGTGTACTGGCCACAGAGGTCATACTTATAGAACTCTCTTAAACTTTTTCTTGTGAGGTTGCAGATAAATGCATTCGTCCTTAAAGTCATTATAGCGGACATTTGAGAAATTCCACAAAAAGTGGAATTGATAGGTCTTTCTAACGAATAAAAATTTAGATGGTGTCTTACGTATATATCAAGAAAACCTTCGATTAAACTCGAAATGTTCTTTGCCACCAATAACTTTAGCACTGCCTTCACCTGAAGAAGGTCTAGAATCATCTTCAATAAAAACAAAGGAGTACTTCCAATGGGAATCCTTTTTATACCTTATCCAGCAACTGTCTCCTACTCTAGGTCTCCAAAATGTTATTTTTTTTTCTTACTGAAATAAATTCACACTCTTGATTGTGTTTTTTTTTTGTTTTCTTATTTACAAATATTTTTTTTATTGGATTTTCTGATTATTTTTCTTTTTATTACAAAAACAAATAATAGTAATATTTATGTATTTTAAATTCCTTTTACAAAAAAAATTTTATTCTTTTAAATTTAAACAACAATTATTTATAGTTAATAAGTTTATTAAAACAGTTTCAAAAATATATATTTTAATAATAATACAATACAATAAATTTTTAAATTAAAAAAAAAAAGAAACTTCTTGTGATTAATAACGTATTGTGGAAGTGGAAAAGAAAAGAAAAACAGAAAAAATTCAGGAAAAAAAACATTGGAAAATTTATAATTAAATTTTTGTTTCACTTTATTGGATATATATTGGGATATATATATATATTATTTTATAGATCTATGTGTATATATATATATATATATATGTGTATGTATATATAATGTATGTTTTATTTTACACCAATTAACTAATAACCAAACAAATATACATTATTAAAGGGGTAAAAAATAAATTTTATACAATTTGTTAAAAAAAAACAGAGAAAAAAAAATAGAGAAATACATAAGGCTGCTACAGCATGAATATTTTAAAATTTTTATTTTGAAAATTAGCAGAAGTTCTCAAAATTCATATTTGTGTTGCAGTAGTAGAGATGATACAAACAAAAGACAGCAGCAAACATCACAGATGATTTATTACAATCAAACAATTAAACGGAACGAGGCTGGACAACTGTTAAGAAAAAATTTATTAAATTAAACAATTCAATTTCATTTTCAAAATTAATTTTGAATTTCAAAAAAACAAAAAAACAAAAAAAAAAACACGCGAAAACTTACAGTGTGGTCTTTCAGACTCTTCATTAGTTTGAGCTGACGATTGATCCTCCTGAGCTGACATATCATGTTGTGCCTCCATCATTGGTACGGGAATACTAACGGGTTGTGCTAAGCTACGGCCCCAGCCGGGATGACTCATGGGAAGGCGTTGATCGGGCATGGGTGGTGTCATGGTGTCGCGTGGTTGTTCGGGCAAAGGCTGGAGTATAAGTCTTTGTATGGGCATGGGTAATTCTTGCATGCGTGCTTGACGTTCAGCCTGTTGTTGTTGTTGTTGTTGCTCAGCAGCCTGTTGATCCTGTTGGGCTTTGTTTGCCTGGGCTTGCTGTTGTTGTTGTTGTTGTTGGCTATTTTGTGCAACAGAACTTTCATTGTCATCGTTGTCATCTTCATCTTCAGAGCTGTTGCTGGCTTCATCCTCATCGGAGTCATTGGCCAAAAGACGGAATTCTTCATTGATGCGATTTTCGGTAAGACGTTGGATGTTGTTCAAATCCTCAGCAGTAATGCCGGCACGTTCCAAGGCCAAACCTAAAGGCATACGTTGGATCTGGAAGTAAAAAGAAAAGGTTATCAATTTGAGTTAAATTGTTAACGTAAAGAGGGGCCTTTAATGGGTTTGAAGTTCGAATTTCTTTTTTAATTAGTGTTTGACAGTTATTGTATTTTTATTTCCCGGCCGGTGTCAGATAAAAGTGTACAATTTACAAAAAATTAAATCCGCCAACAAATCAATCGTTATTTGATCTGGTCATTCAATTGAAAATACCATCGCTTGAAGGCAAATTACTGAAGTGATTAATTTTTTTTTTGGTTTGGTTGTTTAAACCATAGAGGTTGGTAGTCAAATAGCCATCATCAAATGAAAGGTTAGGTTGAAACATTGATTATTTCAGACGAAGCTTGTTTGCGTTCAAAATGTGTGCTTAACTTTAATTTAAAAACGAAATTCAAACTTATAAGACCCTTTACAAATTATTTACTTGGAAGAAGGGGAATTCCTGACGCTGTTGCTGTTGTGGTGGTTGAGGTTGAGCCGGTTGTGGTGGTTGAGCCTGGGGTTGAATATGGATCTGTTGCACTTGGGCTTGTGGTGGTTGTTGTTGCTGTTGCACCGATGGTTGTTGATGTTGTTGAACCGAAATTTGTTGTGGCACATCATTGGCAACATGAATCATTTCTCTGATGGGTATTTGATGGAACTGGATACGTACAATACGTTGAGGTTCTGGATGAGGAGCTTGCATCTCTTGTGGTGGCATAGGTGGACGCATTGGCAATTGTTGGAATGGTGGTGGTGGTGGTGGCATTTGACGCAAGAAACCATGTTGGGGTTCTTGTTGACGTGGTGGCATCATGGGTTCCATACGCTGAGGCATATGAGTCAAGGGGAAACGATTGGGAATGGCACCAAATGGTATCGGTACACGTTGGAAGGGTATAAACATGGGGCGTATAGCTTCAACATCTTCAAGTTCTTCATCGTCCTCTTCGCGATTGTTATGGCGACCGGAAGATTCCTGATCTTTATTTTCATTGCCACCTTCACAGAAAATCGAAATACGTTCGCCAGTAATGCGAGCCTTCTTGGGATCGGTAGTCAAGTTCATTCCGAAGGGCAGAGCAACAGTTTTCGAGGGCGAGTCAACAATTTCTTCGGCATGTTTACGTTCGACAACACAATTCATGCGAGATCTAAAAATACAAATTACAAATTAATAGCAATTAATTTAACAAAAAAAAAACTAAGATTTTCCAGGTGTTTTCTTTTCATACTTTTTGTTATTTTGCAATAAAGCAGCAGCCAAATCGCTTAAGTCCAATTCCAAAGGAATTTTACCAGGATATTTTTGCACTTCTTCGACCTCATCACTATCAGTTTCGGTATTCTCATTCATATTGGTCTCCTCTTCGGAGGGTTTATGTTCAGCTTTAACCATTTTGTGTTCCACCTTTTTGACGGGCTCCTCTTTGTCGAGATTTTGTAAATCATCATCGTTGACATTTTCGCGACCCAATAAAGCTTCAGCACGTGGAAGTTCCTAAAATAAAAAAGATACGTTTATTTTAAATAAATTTTAGAATTTTAAAGAAAAAAAAATGAAATAAAAGACTAGAACGGATGTATTCTGTGTGGTATTTGGGTTAATAACACAAACTAAGGTTTTAAAAAAATGTTTTTCATGTTTATTTAAAATGAAATTTTATCATAAACATCTATTTCCATACCAGAAATAAAAAAGCAAATCTTTTGAAGCATTTTATGAAAAACGAAAAAAAAATTTAAATTTCACAGTTCACGCTCTGGCTGTGTTGATATTTCTCTTAAACCATAATAATGTTTAAATGAATTATTATTGTTGTAGAAAAAAAAAAAAAAAATAACAATAAAACAAATCATATTAAATCTATGGCTCTTAAAAAAGCAAAAATAATCACGATTTATTATATTAAAACTTAATGATTTCAGGCATTAATTTTCGAACAACAATCAAAACCCAAAAACGAGAAACTAATATAAAATATAGAAGAAAAAAAAAAATGTTTTAAAGCATGATAAATTAATTTAAATAAATTAAAAATGCTTGTTTTTTGATTTCCAACTGAAATCATTAAAACCAAATTATAGAAAAACGAATTTTTTTTCATTCTTTGAATATAAAAAGTGGGTTATGGCCAGTTAAAGAGAAAAAAACAAAAATGGAAAACTTTTGTGTTATTGTAATTTGTATATAAAAAATAAATATTCCATATGATTTCTATTCAAAATATTCTATTCAAAATATGAAAGTTAAAATATTAAATAATTTAACACTGAAGGCATAACAATTCTATATGAGCCACTCAACCACTCTAAATAGCTCCCCAATTTTATAATTGCCTAGTAGTAGTCGCCGTAGTCTAGTAGGTAGTGTGCTGACTTATTAGACTTGAGGCCACAGTTCAAACTCCAGGTCAGACCTCTTCCACAACACTAAATATGAAAAAAAGTTTCTTCGGCGAGGCTCAGCAGTTTTCTGGCAAAAACTCTGATAGTAAATCAAATTGCCATGAAAAGCTTCTCAAAAATCTGTCATTCGGAGTCGGTTTTAAACTGTAGGTCCCGCGACTCATGTATAAAATTAACACATACAATATAAGTATAAGAAGCTAATTCGTAATTCTGATAGAAGGCTTGTAATATAAAATTATGTGGCTTCAATCGTCCTCATCACATCAAATCTAAGAATCATTTATTCTGAACTCTAAACTCAAACAGAGTAAAAGAAGAAAAAATTTGCGATAAGCGTTAGGCAGTATCACCACTTGAGAAAATCAAGACAAGCAACAATTCTTTTACGCAATCATAGATGGACCTTCTATAATGAATCTAAAAACAGTATTAACGTAAAAAGAAGTTGTGGGAGATGCTTTGTGGCAGTTATATGATTCCAAAAAGCTTTACTGGTTATGTATTAACTCACTTATACTTTAATTAAACATTTTATTAAAAAAAAAATTCACTAAAAAACATCTTATTAGAGAAAATATTCCAATTTTTAGCAAGATGTTGCTAAGGTAACAGGATACACATGTTGCTGTTATATAGCAACAAGTTATATTAATTTGTTTCATAATATAAAAATCTATTTTCACATGTTTTGATACCAATACTGTTTGCAAGAAACTTTTCTTCAATGATATATTGCTGAAGTATTTATTTTAGATTTTTTGTATCCTTAGCATTGTTTTTAAAACTGTTGATACATTTTAATTAATTAAAATTAATGCCATATAAAGTACGATACGCAGACTTCTTTTGAAAAGTTGTTTATTGAAAATTCTTAAAAAATAATTGAAAACTCTTTAGCAACATGTTGTTTAAAAAATAGTGTATAATTTGTTAGTTCGCCTTTTAAGTTTTTTACTTAATTATGAGGAAAATATTAGTAAATTAGATCAAGGAATTTTATTTAATGTACTGAATTTATTTATTTTATTGAATTTTAAAAACAAATTATTTAAAATAATAACAACTTCAGTCTGAAGGCTTTTAACAGGAAAGGAATGGATTTTTTTCTCAAATTTTAAATAAAATATGTGCTAAATAAACCTATTGCAAGGTAATAACACAAAATTACCTGTTATGTATTAATGAAAATAGGAGTTAATTAAAGTGGCCATAATTCAAGGTTTTGAGTCAGTATTGCTAAGGAAAATTCTGTTAAAAGTTTAGCTGTGTTATTCAGGAATACAAAACCATAACTTAGAGTCTTTTTCAAAAGGATTTGTAATGGTTTTTTAAACATAAATTAAGAAATACTCTTTAAAGTTGTATAAAAAAACAATATTTTGCTTTATAAACCATCTATAAATTACTTGATTACTTCAGGTTAAAAAATTTATTTTCATTTAAAATATAATAATACCTCCATTCAAGTTTCCAAACTTTTTTTGTTTGTTTTTTATTTTAATCTGGTCATAAACAAGTTAAAACTAAATTAAGCATATTAAAACATATTCCTTTATGAATAAACTTATTGTGTAGAGAAATATTGGCTCTAATGTTTTATAAAAACAAAAGGTTATGCTGCTAATCTCAAATGAAAAAAATTGTCTTGGCTAATTTATTGTTTTTGAATAAGTATTCTTAATAAACGTTTGTTAAATTTAAAGTGTATATTTACTGCTGTGTACATTACGCCAAATTAAGATCGTTTTCTCTGAATATGGTTGTAAATATTTTATTGGTATTGCTTATTATATGAAATACCCATAATTATTCTCATATTTTTGACTTGTTCAGTTTTCTGTAATCGTTTGTCTTATAGAAACAAGGGATTAATTGAATTAAACGTTTAGAAACGTTAGATTTTAACACCATAAAAGTAAAAATAAATGGCATCGTGAAATAAATGCTGTATTAAAAGGTATTGTTTATTAAAAGAAAGAAAAGCGATAAATATTTTATTTTAAATAATATGTTGTAAACTAACAATTATAATGTTCAATTAATTTTTAATTTTAAGCAAAAGTTTAATAAACTTTAAATAGTTTTTTTTTTAATATTATATAAACGTTTTTTCGAATTTGTTTAGCGTACTTCATGCCAACATCTTTTTCAATTGATTATTACACAACACAACAGCATTTATTATACGCTTTTGGTTTCTATTAAAATTTTTTTTCATTTTACCAATTTTAGGTTAACAAATCAAGCTTTTACTAAAGAGTCAATAAACTTTACAAACAAACAAAAAAAAAAAACTGCTAAAACCGCTAAGAAATAACTAACTACCTTTTCTTTTGGCATTAACGACATGCCAAAATTGTTAAAAGCAAAAATCTGCAGTAACTACTATTAAAGCCCAGAAAAAAAAACAGATGAAAAAAATGTAGTTGCAAAAACAACAAGAAAAACCAAAAAAATAAACAGTTTTAAATGTGGTTAAAACGTTTTAACCGTAGATGTAAAAACTTGTTTCGTTAATTTTCATTTTTCCAACGAACGCTCTCTAATGATGAGAAGATGAATTATAACCACGATTTTCATTCATATGCCAAAAGCAGCAGAAGCCTCAAAGTTTTATTAAAAAAAAAAAAAAAACAAAACAAAAATAACAGAAGGAAATGACCCTTTAACATCTTGTATAAACACAACAATAAGCAACAACATCTTCTTTTAAAACAACACAAAATTGTCTGTTATTTCTGGTTTAAATTATTATGCAGACATTATTAGATGCTTGATGTTTTGTAACTTGCATAATAGCTTGCCGCTGCTGTTGTTATTTTGTTTTACGAAACAAAGTATAGTTTTTAAATGAAGTCATTTAAGCATAAAACTTAAATTGTGTAGAAATTTTGTAAAAAGATTTCCGCCTTTTTTTTTAAAGCTAAACAATCGCATTGAAAACGAATAAATTTGGTGGGCGTTTTGTCTTTTGATAGAAACTGTTTTTAAAGAAATGGTTAAAATTGCTTGGGATGACATGCAATATTTCAAATTGATATTAAAAGGAAATATTTAAAACAAGTTTTTCAGATATTTTTGATTGCCATACTTTTGCCATACAAGATCTGACCATGCGGATATCAAAATACTTCAAAATACTTTTCTATAAACATTAATTTTTTTTTTAATTAATGTATCACCACATTTTCCACAGATTTTTAATTAAAACAAACCAAAAAATGTTACAATTTTTAAGCAACATGTTGCTGAAACATTTTTTATTCATTAAAAGTGCATGTTTAAGTAATATTTCAATTAAAATTTCAAAGCCATTTACATATTGTCTACTTTAGGACTTTATTTCCTCACGGCTACAAAATTTTCGATCGTAAATAGAAATTCTTTGCAATGTCTTGTGCAACATGTTCTGCAACATTTTTTAATTAAACGAATTAATTTAAAATAAATTTCATAAGCAATTAAAGTACATGTATTTCCTTATAAACATCAAAAATAAGTAACGGGTGATTTGTTTAATATTTAGTTTTTTTAGAATAAAAAATTTTTCGTAATATTTCACATAGTAAAAACGCTCAATAAGATTTCAACATGAACTATGCTTACCAATCACTGATGAAATGTGTCGCCTGTTACATGATACATATTTGTGCAACATGTTTTTAAAAAACCTAGTGATCTACTGTATAAACTTTTTGCACAACTTTTTTTGTCACCCTTTTGTTAACCAAATTCCTTTATTATGAATAAGCCATCCGTTTAAACTTTCATTTCCCTGAATCAATTTTAATCTTTATTTATTTATTTATTTTGTTTTTAATTTTGTTTGACTTTATGAGAAATACTTAAGTCAGAACCAACCACAACATGATTCACTTGATTTTATGGCACCATGGTTTTTTTTATATTATTTTTCTTACACAAAACCAGACTTAATAATCTGGTTTTTAAAATACAAGCTGAAGGAGAAAAAAAGCTACGTTATATAGACCACAAGTTTTAAGTAACCTTTTTCAGTAATTAAGCCAATGTTTTGTAAGTTAAAGAAAACAAGTTTATATACTAAGGGAGCAGATTTTAATGGGTCAGACATGAAGACCTACATTTGGTTTGTCAAATTAATGTGTAAATATGACCCCAACAAGAAAAAGAAAATAATAATAATAATAATGAAAATTAGAACTTAAGTGTTAATGAAAAGTGAAAATTAAGAAAGCAGTTTAAGAAGAGTACTAAAAAATTTAGTTTAATTTAGTTTAGAAATCATTTAACACTATTTTTTATATGTATAGTATGTACATACAGTAAAAGAGAAATTTAAATCAATATGGTAAATCAATTCAATTGTTTAGGGGAACTACAAAGCTGCCAATTTATCTCTATCAGTAATGATCTTTAAACACAATATTATTTAAGCAGCTTAAGCGAATCAAATCCAGCTGTTGGACATATCAATTAATGGCATTAATGAATATATTCTTATATTTTCTTTCAATTCTTACTGGAAACCAAGTATCTACTGGCTTTGGTTTTAGGCTGCCATGATGTTTTAAATCGAGATTGTTCTTTGGATCCTTGAAATTACAACCAGAATTCTGCGCGGTTTGTATTCAAAATTGATTTGTATTTTATTTATTAGCGAAACTTAGCAGTCCTCTGACAAAAACTCCGAAAGGGTCCAAAAATTTTTTGAATATTTTACAGATAAAGGGGTTTATGAAGGCTGATGTCAACGCTTTAGATTCACATCCCCTTACACACATCGGAACCCTTCAGTTCGGATTACGAAGTAGGTTCTCACACCACTTAATCTACAAAATCGACTCCGAACTTTGAAAAACTTTTCAGAAATCTGCTGAGAGGAAGTCCCCAAAGATATATTTTTTCATACTTCATGCCTGCGGTTTAAACCATGGCCTCACTACTTAGTAGACTACGGTGACGTCACATCCCCTTAGAAGCATCAGCTTTGCTTTGGAATTGAAATATCCATTGTTTAGTTTTTATTGACATTGTATCAGGTGTTCATCATTTTTGTCAATTGTACTTGTTGACGACAGAGCCGTTCGCTCTGAGATACTCAGTTTCCTTGACATTTATTTATAGGTCTTGGCCTTTGGCATTCTTTTTTAAGCAGTTTAGTTTCGTTTTCAGAAATGAATTTCATTTTGAGAGATGACAACGCATAAAAAATCTACACTTTCATGGGAGGCTTGAATTTTTCTCGAATTTGATAGTTTCAATCAAAAATTTTTGAAAGGGAATTAATGGAAAATTTATTATTGTCTAAAGGCTAGGAATTAAAATGTGACACTGACAATGGCAAAGAAGCGCGCCACTATGCTTTTGAAGTTTAAACGCGTTTTTGAGTTTGTAAAACAAAATTTCATACAATTTAATAGCATGCAGACCCACTGTGCATGTAGTGTGAAGAGCATTTATCTGCCTATACATGACTTATGCGATGGTTAATCTATTATTAAAGCTGTGTGTTACTCAAACATTAACACCATATACAGTATATTAGTATACCTATACAGACTTACATACATATAAATGTATATACAATATGTGTACAGGCATACATACAAAAATAATTCAATTTTTAACCAGAAAAACAAACTTTTTTAAAAAGTTATTTTGTTTTTTAAAAAGTTGTTTTTTTCGTTATGTAATCAGTTTGTTTCTAACATACACTCTTATACCTACAATGTATTATAAAACATCACTTCATCTTTTTTTTTTTGTTTTGTATTTTATTATTTTTTTTTTTTGGTAACTTTACAATCATTTTTTATTTTTTATTTTGTTTTGTTTTATTTTGTTTTGTCTTTAAAGTATTTTTTCCCATTCCTATTATTTTAAAGTGATTTTAAACGTTTTATAGTTTTTGTATAAACGTCTAAATGGCTACCAGAATTGTATTTTTTTAATCCAAAAGCCAGAAATAAATTGTCTTCAAATAAAGGGGAATTTAATTTTTTATTTTTATTTTTTGTTTTCGAAAGTATCATTAAAATAAAATCATTTACAAGATTTATTGGACAAGATTTATGGCCGAAATATAAATTAAATTTTAGAATTTTTTGTTTGATTCGGTATATCTTGGCTGTCATATAATTTATATAAAGCAACTCATGTACAATCTTTTGCTAACAATTAACAAGTTTTATACTTCAAAATAAGAATAAAATGTTTTTTTTTTTATTTTATAAAAAAAAGTAAACAAAATAATTAATTTGTTTAATACTTGTGGCAATAAATTGTTAAAAGAGTTTAAGTTTCATATTAAAATTTATATACGCGCAGAATTTTAATTTAAATTCTTAAAATTTTTTTTATTTATTTGGAAACCAAAACTTAATAAAAGGTTTTAAATTAATTGAAGTCTAAACATGAATCAAGATTTGATTAATTAACGCTCACTTTAAAGGGAAAAAGATGTTGTAATGATATTTTTAATTTCAAGCAAATAGTTCGTAAGCCTCCCTACTTTGTCTCAAATATTAGTATTCCCATATGCTGATAAGAACAAACTTTTATGTGAGCAAATTTTGGTACTTTTTCTATTATTAAATTACCTATTATACAAAGGTAGTAAATTTAAGTACCGTTTTAATGTTAGTGTGTACTTTCTAAACAAACAAATAAGTGAACAAAACTTAAACACTATTAGACTTGTATAAAAAATAGTTGACATATCTTTGGTACTTTTTTCAAGTCCTTACTTTTAGTACTTCTTTTACTTCTAATTTTTTTTAATACAGTTTTCTTTTAAGGCATAAAAACATAGCTATTTAACAAACAACTTCATTCAACTAGGTTTTGTGAGGAACAAATAAAACACAAACAAATAACTTTAATGGAAAAACCATTTCCATTTAATTGGAACTCGTCGTAGTCTAGTAGATAGCTTGTAGACCACAAACCAGAAATCTCGAACAAAATAAAATATTAAAATATTTTATCACTACCCTTTCTCAGTAGTTTTCTAGTAGTTTCTCTGAGGGAAAAAAAATTCCTAAAAAAAATTTCTCAAAAACCTGTCGTTCGGAATCGACTTTAAAATGTAGGTCCCCAACTCAGGGATAAAATTAATTGCCACAACATAGATGGTTTAAGAAACTAGGTCGTAGTCCTGTCTAAAGGACTGTACTGACAAATTAAGTAAGTAATTGGTAAATAGGATGCAGTGAATAAAAATTTCTGGAAAATAATTTCTGGTACTTTTTTAAATTTTTTTGGCTTATAAATATGCATATAAAATACGAAATTTCCCTTTTTGCAAATTGTCTTAATGTGTGTGAAATTAACATGTAACCAAGTATAATACTTAAAAAGCAACTTTGTGGTACTATATAGGCATAAAATTAAAATTTAGTACTTTTTGGAGTTAAATGGTACTTTACTAGTAATGTACAAACTAAGTATGCAATGTATACAACAAGATGCACAGAAGTTTGCAAATATTTTTTTATTACTAATTTATGTCTTTGGTACTTTTTATTGATACACTTTGTACTTTTTTGTATATTTCTTGGTAGTATGTTTTGAGGCTTACAAGCAATTGCACTTTGATAATTAAAGAAAAAAAAAACCCTTTTTTGTTGAAAACGTAATACTTTAGACAGAAACATGATTGATTTTGATTTTCTTATTTACATTTTTTTTGTTGTTGTTTATTTTACAACAGTTTGCTTATCATTAAAAATAAATACCTTTTGAAACCTTTTTAAAAACGAAAGACTTAAGACAGATACTTGATGGATTTTTCTTAAAACATTTCATTGTTGTTGATGTTGCTTTTTTTTGTAACAAAATTTGTATTTTTCTGTATTCCACTGTCTATCAAACTACTGTACTTTGTAAGCCATACAGAAGAAAAAAAAAAACATAGTTTTTTAAAACGAAAGACTTAAGAGAGAAACTTGATTGCTTTTAATAAACGCGTTTTTTTTTTTTTTTTCTTATTTCCACATGTGGTGTGTATGAGAATTTAATGTTTAAATAAATGGTGATGGTATTTTTTTTTTAAGTTTTTGCTTTTGTTAAACACCATCATGTAGTCATCATGTACTTCATTCAACAAGCCAGTGAATAAAATAAACAACCATAATGAACAACAAATGGTGCCATGCACCAGTGTTCACCAAAAACAAGAAGAAATATTTTATTTTACATTTGTTTGTTTGTCTGTTTGTCTGTTGGATTGTAAAATTGTAAAGCAAAAGAAAAAAAATATAAGAAATACTGCAATTTTTGTTGTTTTGTTAGTTTAGAAAATTGCCTGGCATACTGTAATGTGTGTGTAAGCAAAAATATTTAAACAACTCAGCGTTTATGGTGAGGAGATTGTTTGTTCGTTGGCTGCTTACAAGAAAGAAAAAAACCTAAACTTTGGCATTTGCCAGAGATGCAGTTTTGTGTGATACAGTCGAGTCGAATTGAGTCGAGCTGAGTGGAGTCGTAGTACCAGTATATTTTTCTTATAATTTTTTTTTTAATGCGCAACAATTTTATTTCCATTTCATTTTCTTCGGCATTTTTTTTTTTTTGTCTTACGTTCAATGCAAGTTTAAATAACAAATACTCACGCTGCTTTCACTTTATTTGCTGTGTGTTATTATTGTTTTAAATGAGTGTATTTTTTATTTTCAATTTACTTTTATTTGCTTTCAATTTACTTTGAAGAAAAAAAAAAAGAAAAAAAAATTATACGAAAAATTAATATAAAAAAAAACTCTTTATTCAAATGTTTGTTTGCCATAATTTGCATAAAAAATATGGAGAGAGAGAGAGAGAGAAAGAGAAAAAGACATACGTACTGTATTATTATGGTTTTGCAATGCAATTGTTTTTATTGCAATTTTTATTTCAATTTTTTCGTTTCGTTTTATTTTGTCTGTCTGTTTGGTTTTTATGGCATGAAATCTGTATCAATCTATTATTTTCATATTCACTTTTCTTTTACCCATGGTTTTTATTGTTATTGTTAATTCAAATGGAAATAATTTATGAAAATTTATTTCTCATTGATTTCATTATTACGTTTTTCTTTGTTTTTTTTTTCTATTTGCAACAACAATTTTTTCAATATTTTTGTAATGAAGGCTTTACAGCTTTTCAAATATTGGATCAATGGATACAGTTGTTGAACAAAAGAAGAAAACAAAAAAATTATTGTATACGTGGGAGTTTTAAGAAATGTTTTATGTAAACTGATGGCACTTTTACTTTGGTTTCGAATTATATCATCTTCATTGAATACCGTATTCAAAATAAAATTATAGGAGTACAGACACACTAACAAAGCTCATGAGTTTCTTAATTGTGTAGTCTTATATTGTATGGATTGCGTGTCGTCATCAATAAATGCTTGAAACAGTCCTAACAAACACAATCTCAGTTCAGTGTTAAAGTTAAAATGTGATTGGACACACAATAAGGACAATAAGGAGAAGATGATATTGCCAGGATGGCTGTAAAGTGCTTTTATTGCCCATCATTTATATAAACAACCTGGATCTTGAACTGGGATTAGGTAATTGGTCCAGTAACAGTTGAAACTATCCTGGATGTCAATATTGCAGAGAAGAAAGATTGGGTAGAAGTAGTGTAATAAGCCGAATATGTCCTCAAAGTGTGAATGCCTGATAATTGTGGAGCTCTATCTAAAGTAATGCTTACACGGTCCTGTGTTGAAAAATTCTTATGAGGTAGTAGGCTTTTATTGTAATTGCCACTTACTGGATACGATTATATCCAGTAATTTGAAGGGATTTTTCTTTTTTAAGCCAGTCCAAGTCTAAAATAAATTTCTCAGGTCGATTAACGAATTAACTGTGCAGAAATCTCATTTTTATTGCATATTTAAGGCATGTGGAGCATATCTGTTTGTTTAAACTGTTGGATTAGCAAGCTCTTGGGTTCATAATAAGTTGAGTAACCAATAGATTCCTATATTCCTAGGAAAAGCTGATCAGAGAACAATAGAATGCAGTGTTCTGATATATTTTGCCTGCTTATTAAAGGGTAACAAAAAAGGATGATGGATGAAATTTGGAAAAGAAATGCTTTTGAGGTTATTGTTGGTTCATTCTCAATGTAAGCTTTTAGGTAACACACTGACGTCCATTAAAACTCAGCCTGTATTAGGTTTTTCACAGGACTGTTTGAACTGATTGTGTTTTCGAGCCTATTTTTTTGAGTGTCTAACATTTTCAACCTAATCGTAAAGCAGCTAACTTAGTTTGGATCAAAAACGTAACAAAATTACAATTTCAGTTGAGTCTTTTGGCAAATATTAATCATGGAATATTGCTTTTACTCATTCAAGTGTTACTAACAATTCAAGTCAGCAGCCCTTTAACCTAAAAATAATTTGGTGGCCTAACAATTTTCTGGTCCATTGAATAGTATTAAAAAAAATTTTCATGTTTTAAATTATTTTCCAATTTCATGGATACCATCGTCATTACTGTCGCTGTAAATCGTTGCAAATGATTTTGAAAAAACGTAAAATTAGATACTAAAACAAACCTAATAAAGCTTGAAATTAATTTCATGTCATTTGCACAACAAAAACAAATACAATAGACCAATAATATCCGCTAATTATTATTGAGCCAGCGAAAGAAGAGACCTGTGCTAAGTTAATTTTCACAATGTTGTATTTGTGTAAAAATTTTTAATGGAAAAACAAAAAAAAAAAAAAATAATCGCGTGTGCAATGACCGCTGCCTGGTACTATCATGGAAGCGAATACAATTAGAAAAAACAAAAAAATAGAAAAAAAAAATCACAAACAATATGGAAAAAAAATTTTTTTTTTAGCAGATTTTGAGATATCGCCAGTCAGCCATTATTTAGCAATTTATGTGGAAGTACCTGTATGGGTACATCATTGTTTTCGTTTTGCATTGCATTTTATTCGTTTTATATGATGGGTATTATAATTTTTTTTTTATTTTTTTTATATTGTATGTCGTTGAAATCAGCCATCCATCCATACATCCATCTATCCATCCATGCATCAGGCCAGTTATTGAAGTGTGTGTAATTTTTATTGTTTTTTTTTAATTTTGCGAAAATTTTTGCATGTCTAAAAAACTATTGTTTTCTAAGCAGATAAATTAAATTGTTTTTTTTTTGTTTCTCGTATAAATTATTTGCAATAAAAAAAATCAAGATGAACCTTGATGATTATAGGTTTTGTTTTTTGTATTGCAGTTGTTGTTTAGCAACAAGGTTTGTTTTTATTGCACAGAAAAAAAAAGAACAAGTCAGTGCTAGGTACTACCTTACACCTAGTCTCTAACCCTTGCTAATCATTAATTAGCCATTAACGTTGTTAATTTAAAATTGAATTTGAAACTATAAACTAATGCCTTAAAGTTATTGATGGCTTATTATTATAATTTGAAGAAAAAAGTACCTTAGCTAGAGAAGTATTGTTGAATAAAATATGAGAAAAACTACCAAAGTGTTTATATCTTAAGTATCTGTTTCTTAAGTCTCTTAATAAGGAATTCAAACCGTAACAAACTGATTTTCTAATTTATTGGCATTGCGTTCAATCCTAAACTTAAAAACTTAAATTTTTACTAAAGAAAATTGTCACTTACCTTATTGACTTGCTGCAATGTTTCCAGCATCAATTCTTTTTCCAAAACAGAATCAAGTGCCTGCACTTGATCGCATGAGGCCTTCGCTTGCAAATATGATGAGGCCAAAATGAAGGCACCCAATATAAAGGATGACACAATTATAGTGAATGCGGTGATTTTCGCAATTTTCACTGAATTGGATTGGCGTTTGTAGGCCTGTAATAAAACAATACAAAAAAATTATAAATAAAAATTGTCAATAGCTTATAATTTAACATATAAAACCGTGATGAAATACTTAAGAATTTTACACCATTTCTATTTGCATAACCTAATTACCCATAAAGTGAATGAGGCTGTTTTTTTTTTTATTATGCATTTATTTATTTATTTATTAATTACAATGCAATTACAAATTATATTTAATTAGTACGAGCTCGGTGTAGTGTAACAGACCAGAGTTTCTGGTGGGAATCGAACCCACAACCCTAACGCTAACAGTCGAGCATCTAGCTACATTTAAATTATAAATTTGTTAAGATTTTTAATTCAATTAATTTAAGAAATTCTAAATTACAGAGGAATCACCGTAGAATAGCAGTCAGACAGTAATTAAACATAGAAAATTAGCCTGCCAGTTTTTCTATAAAAGTGCAGTTTAAAGAATGCATTCCTTTTCCGATAGCTTATTATTAGGCTTCCAAGCTTAGTCAAATTCACAAAGAATTTTAGTTTAAAATTTCTATTGATTTCTATTATCAAGGACTACTGATCTTTGTTCTTTGACTAATTTGAAAGTTTCTTTCATAATAGATCCGGCTCGCGAGTTTATTGATTTGAGACTTCTTCACTTTCACCCTATGAGTTTGATTCAAAAGGTTTCGCTACGTTTAGTCGCCGTAGCCTAGTAGTTAATGTGTTGGGTTATTAGAAGAGAGGCCACGGTTCAAACTCCAGGTCGGAGACATCTCCAACAAAATGGAAACAAAACGTTAAAAATACTGAGAGATTTCTGACTGCATAACTTTGTATTGTCCGCATGCTTGTCAAACTTGGCCTGCAGTAAGGAGAACATATTTCTATTTAAATAGCCAAAGGGCGTAAACATACGTCAGATGGTTGTAGGCATTTTAGCAGAATATACAAATAAGTTCAGAAAAAATAATCCAATTCCTATGTGGATGAGCAGTATCAGTAATCAACTAGAACCTGCACGCAAAGCAGTACACCATTTCGGATGAAGTCTTTAATTAAACTTATCGTATGTGAGAAGTTGGATCATTAGAAGTAAACCATTCAGTTCAGCTATGGCCAATAGAAGAGAAATTGTATTAAATTGGAACTGGACCAATCAGTACATTGCCTGAGGTAAAGGCTCACAAGTTTTTGCATTTCTTTTCTGTCGTGGTCGTCATGGTAACTAAGAAATTTTATCTGGTTTAACGCTTGTCTTGTACTACACGATCTTCAATATGAAAAAGGTCCCAAGTTAAGATTTTTCTAATTCAAATCAATTCAAATTAAATACGTCACCTTTCCTAATGGGCGTTCAAAATGAAGATTCATTTGTATTAAATTATATGTTGAGAATGTGTAGTCTGTACCTTGGTATAAACAAGGTTTACCTGCTTAATTAGACTTTAAAGCTATGCTTTTAACAGTGCAATTTATTAAAAAGTGGGTCTAGGATTATTTTTTTAAGATTAATAAAATATTTTCACAAAACCAGCATTTATAAGCAAATTTATTTATTTTTCCGATTATCACATACAAATTTCAAAAGTCATACCATGAAAAACGCAAATAATTTTTCATTTTATTTTATTTTATTTAAGAAATAATATTAAAGAAAAAATTAAAAAAGAACTACACGTATAGTTATGAAACTTATTGAAAAACTACAAAAAAAAAGAGAATTATCGACATTTTATAATTTTTGTATGTCATAAGAATTTAAAGCTTAGCGAATTTTAAAAGCAATTTTTTGATAATTTTTTTTTCGTTTGTTTTTTTTTCAATTCTATTCTTAACTTCATTTTATCGACATTTAACTGCGCAATTTATCGGTTTTATTTCTTTGAACAACATCTACTGGTA
Organism: Sarcophaga bullata; assembly: GCA_005959815.1. Taxonomy (NCBI): domain Eukaryota; kingdom Metazoa; phylum Arthropoda; class Insecta; order Diptera; family Sarcophagidae; genus Sarcophaga; species Sarcophaga bullata. The sequence goes on along the minus strand of QOCX01000133.1, from coordinate 128,164 downwards.
AGACAAGCTTGTGCAAATATGTATTAGTGAGTATACTAAATAAAAAAGAGAAATAAATACTACATACAGACAGAATAACACATACATACAGCATAGTAAAAAAAAAAGCAAAATTGCTAAACTGGCAATCGACTGTAACTTTATTTTTATTTTTTATTTTTTTTTTTTTTTTTTAATAAAAAAGCTACACATTTTCAATAAGTATTTGCAAATTCAATTAAGACTTAAGAAATATTTACGAACAATACAAAAGAAGAAGACAAATAAAATAATAAAAAAGAAGAAAAAAAATTAGAAAAATAAAATGGAAAAAAAATAATGACAATAATTAATCAAGCAAACAGACGCCATTTGTATAAAAAGTAAGAAAAAAAATTGTTTTCCAAATCTCAAATTACATTCTAGAGATCAATTTCATTTGCAGGTTTTAAATGAACTTGAGCCAAATTTTTTTTGTTTAAATTTAATTATTTTTATTTTTTTTTTAATTTTTTAATTAAATTTTTTTTTAATTTGCTTTTAATTAAAAGATGTGTGTTTATAGGTAAGGTTTATTTGATTGTTTATTTGTTTGAAATCTTAACAAGCAAACTTTTCAGGATAGCTTGTCGCTATGTTAACACGACTCTACACTCTTTTATATTTAAAATGGCCATCTTACATCTTTCAAACTGAGTAAACTGTTCGATTGACATAATGACCAACACCGCACCACACACGCTCTTGTTGGCATTTGCCTGTAGTAGCACCAAGAGCTTTATAAAGTACCAATAAAATGTACAGAATATTAATCGTTTAATAAGTAAAATCAGTAAGGAAGAAGTATACGAAGTTGATGCATTTCCGAAGAGAACATTTAAGGTACTAGGCGGGGTATTATGCCTAACGATACTAGATAGAATACTGAGCTTCATCTGCCCAACAGAATTGGGAGAAATATTATAGGGTAACCAAATATAGGTTGAGGGCAGTGAAACAGTTAGTTTGGTCACAATACTTTAGGACTTTTATGCGACCGTCAGTGAGTGATACTATACTAAAGTGTAGTGTGAATGGATGTCAAGGGTTAGCCTGAAGATATCATTGAGAGAATATGTTTTTTAACAGCCATGTTTTTCGTTAGGAAATTCATTTTTCTTTCCATTCATTCTTTCGATCTACACACTGCGTACTTTACTATTTTCATGATAAAAGTCTTCAAGACCTAAGTTTTTTAAAGATTGACGCTACTATTTGCTATTTTATTTAATTTTGTCATGAAAGATAATGCTGATAATGGTGCAGTATCGCTACTTTTATTAACTACTAAAAAGCTTGATGGTCTATTATAAATATTAAGAAGCTTGTGTCCTCCTAACACTTTAAATATTTACTTTACACTTGCTCTGCATACTTTGTTTCACAAAACTAAACAAAAAATATTGTTTGTTATCAACACAAATATGGCAGAATTTATAGAAAAAGATTAAAATGCAATGCATGATACTAATGAATTTATGAATCACTATCATAAACTTACTTTATGATGTGTTAGTTACAAGTAAAAGTACATTATTTTAGATACGTATTTCAAGATCATTAACTTGAACTTTGTATAACTGATGGTTTGTGATTGTGGTTTTTACAATAGTTTTAATTTGGGGCATTTACTTGAGAGACAAAAGAAAAAAAAACAAAATAAACAAAACAAAAGGGTTTAAAATCGTGCAATTCAAGTAGTACTTTTTAAAACTTTCTTTCGTTATTCATTTATTTATGGGTGAAAGTAACAAAGATTTATTGCCATCTGTTGACACCTTTTATTGTTTTTGTTTTATTTCAACCAAATAATACACTTTAAATTCATTAAATTGGTTTAAAGTTTAAATGTTGATTCAAGATAAACAAAAGCTAAATGCAAGATTAGATAGTTTTAAAGAGGATAACAAAATTAAAGAAATAATAATGCTTTTGGCATTTTGTGGATGCCACTGAAGAAATATCTTTTCATATTTCGTGAAGTACCAAGAGATTTATAAATAAAAAAAAGGGAAAAAATAGCATAAATGAATAGTTTTCTCAAAAATCTGTCGTTCGGAGGCGATTTTAAACCTGTAAGTCACGCCACTCGTGTATAAAATTAACACACACAACATGTGAATATTCCATTTAACCTAGTACCCGCTTTCGAATTGCTCTTTCCATTCCACAGAAAGATTCTGTTCCCATAAGAGATGTGGAAACTCCACTCCTTACAGCTTATTTGTCTGCTTATTATCCTTAATATCCGCTTGATCTTTTATCGAACACAGGGTGAATATATGCTTCCCGCTTAGCCGATTTGATTTGTTCAAGCAATACCATTGAATACCAAAATCCTTTAGTTAGTTTTAATGACTCTCAAAAGCAGGTATCGATTATTTTAAGTGATGGGTATTCGATAGTTAAAAAAAAAAGTTTTACGATGGCATGTTCTTTTCTTTACACTCCGAAAAGAAATCTATTGCAATGGAATGATGATATTGGACCATTTTGTTTATCTAAGCATATGCCTTAGTCAGCCTAAAATGATTTCTAAAAGATCGATTTCTATTAGGTAGTCGACAACTAAGATTATACTAACAGTATTGAAAGAAATTGGGGTACTCAAGTCACTTTCGCTAAAGCATCCCTATGGTAGCCATGCCACTCTCTAATAAAAGAACGAAATCCGTGAAACAATGCTTCAGAATCCAGGATAGATATACTAAAACGATCATAAACATTTGGTTACAACAATCATAACCAAGACTTTATTGTTATTTTAAATTTATTTCAAAATCATTTCTCAATATAAGCCATTTCTTAATAGTTTATCTTGTAAATATGTCTTTGACGAAATCAATAACAAAAATTTATTTCGAAATAAATCTATTGTGTTGGACTAACTATTTAACATACGTGTTCGTTCATATTGATATTGCATAGTAAAACTATAAAAATGTTTGTTAAGGCAATCGTTTTAAAAATATTTACAAATAATATGTGGGTTTAGTTTTAAACTTTATGTTTAAGCCGCTAATACAAAGGTGCTCCTCCTATAGGAGGCTTCAAAGCAGACAATAAAATCAAATATGTAAACAGATATGTATTCATAATATAGTATAATGCATATGTATTCGATTGTATGCATTAATTTGATTGCAAAAGTTGAAATGTTGTTTGTATTTGTTATACTCTTTCATAAAATATAATAAAAAAAAAAAACGACAAATATTTACTTTGTAATACAGCTGCTTCAATATTTTAATGGTAATGAAGATGTTAATTACAACAATGATGATTATCAACGTAAGAGCAAAATGTTAAGGTGAGGTAAAAAAGGTGTGAGGTGTTATATGAATTCATTAACTTATAAGTTATAATACAAAATCCGCTTGTATATATATGTAGGTATGTACGAGGGCTATATACTGACATTTTCTTTTATTAACAACATACAGCTACAAATCGTGATATCTTTTTAGATTAAAAAAAAAAAAAAGAGATTGTCTGTGTAATAATTTTTTTTATTGCCTTTCTCATCATTAAAAGCCATGGTTTTTATTGCCATAATTTTTTCATCATGTTCATCTGTTTTTTTTAGGTTTCTTTGCAATAACAAAGCAAATCATATGAATTATTAAAGACGCTGTAAAAAAAAATTTTTTTTTTGTTTTTCTTTCAAATCAAATCTTTTTAAAATCTAAGCTGTTTTGGCATTACACAGTCTTTGTCTAAAGAAGATTATATTACACATTAATAAATGCAAAACAAAATAACAAAAAACCATAAAACAATGACATTTTAATTACGTTTCATAACAAAATTACAAAAATAAAGAAAAAAAAAATACTTCAAAATTGTATGTAAGTTTATGAAAAAAGAGGTGCAATTGCGAAAGTGACTTGATTTTTGTGCAAAACTAATGAGTGCTCTGAATTATAAGAAGAAGAAATAGAAGAAGAAAAAAACAAATTAAATCACACTAAATAACAGTAAATAAAATAATTGTAATAGTACTGGTGTTAATACACAAAAAAACAAAAAGCAAAACTTTTTTTTGGACAGTGGAGTGTAGTAGTAGTAGAAGAGTAGGAAAAAAAACAAAAGACTTAAGCAACAAACCTGTTGTGGATTATAGTTAAAAAATCCCAGCTGCAGTTTTTAATTTTTTTTTATTTATTTTTTGTTGAGGTAGTTGTAGTTGTTGTTGTTCGTACATACATACATTCAAACATTTGTCATGTGAGTGAAGGGGATTTAAACAGTTTTTTTTTAGCAATTGTTTCATGAAACCCATCAAAATTCGTTGGTTATGGTTGGTGGTTGGTTGGTAGAGGGGTTGATTGCAGTTTAATTATTTTTTTTTATAATTTGTAGGAGTATGAAGGAGATTTTGGTGGAAATGTAGTATATATTGTATATAAGGTGGTGGTGGAGAACAAATTATGCATATGAAATCCCAAAAAATAAAAAAAACATTAATAAGAGAAAAAAAAAAGAGAATAAGAAAAATATGTATAAGAAAACAACAAACAAAATGAATATGATACAAAAAAAAAAAATAAATAAATTTATAATCATATTTAATTGTTATTATAATTACAATATAAGGAGAGCTGTTATTACAATTCTATATGAGGTTTTTACATAATATCTCGTTCTAATGACATTATTGTTATTGTTTTGTAATACTCTGCAATGTGTTTTCAATTAACAATTTTAAAACAAATTGAAAGCTTACAAAAACTCTAAGACTAAATAAAATTGCCATGAAAAAGTTCCTCAAAAATCTTTCATCCGGAATTGACTTAATAAAATTATCACACATAACATACATAAGTGGTGTGCAAAGCTAGGTCGTAATCCTGATTGAAAGGCTGTAATGGGCAAATATGTACGTATTAACTCTAATACGTATTAACTCTACGCAACTCTAACTATCAGCTCAGTGACGAACGACACGGTTTTATAAGGTTTTCTTTTCTAATCAGCATAACTGTGTATTTTAAAATGGACTCAGACCAACCAGTGATTGTTAACTAATAATTTCAATATTTTAAAACGAAAAAACAATTTTTTAAATATGTGAACAGTGGCAGACATTTTTTTGTTAAATTTTTACTGACGAAATTTTTTAAAAAAACTGTTGTGTAACATTTTTTGAATTGTATTGTTGGGGAATTGAAATAAGAACAGAAGTTCATTTTTAAACCTCTTTGTTATAAAAATAAAATGAACAAATTTTTTTTATTCCAACATATTTTATTAATGCCAAGAGTTGCTCATAGTTTTTTTTTTAAAAAATATTTAAAAAAAAAGTTCTAGACTTTGCCATGTTAAAAATGCCAAGCACATCTTTATATTCTTTTTTTTATAATAAAAGCTTCTGTCTTGCATATGCTTTATATATTTTATATTATTTTTTCTTTTTAAATTGCTTGCCTTTCATAGCAAATGACAGCATTTCATAGCATAAAGAAGCCGGCGTGAATAAATAAATTATATAAATGGCTATCAAAGTTTTGATTTTTAAAAATGGAGAAAGACAAAAAAAAAAAAAATTAATAAAAACAAAAATAGAAAGAAAGAAAAAATCATTTTTTTTTTGTTATTATAAGCGTGGCTAAAGTTTCCATTATTGATTTGAAATTTTTTGTTTTTGTTTAATTTTAAATAGATTTTAAAACCATTAGTTCCGGAATATCTATTGAAGTCAATTTATTATTTAATGCGCCATTAAAATAACATTTAGATTTTTAATTATTAGTTCTAAGATAATTAAACATGATGTACAATATTTGTTTTTTTTTTTTTTTTGGACAAGAAATCATGATCATGATCATGATTTGTTTTCAATGTATTTCAAAAACATTAACACAATATTAATAATTATTTTGAATTTTTATAATTTTTTTTTTTATCAAAGATAAGAATATTTTTCGGTTTTTTTTTTTAATTTTTAAGCTACGAAAACACGTTTCAATATATAATTAATTTTTTGTATGACTTTGTTTTTCTAATTAAAATCAAATTTACATGACAGTGGAAGCTTATTTTTAAAGCTTAATTAATGAGTCTGTAGCTATAGACGCCAGAGTGTCTAATTAAATTAAATTTATTCAAAACAATTAATTCTAAAAATAATCCATAATAAATTATTTTATTTTTAAAATATTTATCAATACAGTATTCATTCTAATATACAGTTTAGTTTAATGAAAATTTTCTAATTTTTTTTTTTAAATATTCCAACACGAAGGAAATTAATTTGTTGGAGAAAATTTGAAATTCTTAAAAAGGTTTAAAGCCTTCCCATAAAGTTAATGATATCGTAGCTTTTTTTTTTTTGTATAAAGCACACGTTTTCTCTGAGATAAAAATCCAATGGTCCTCTATGAAAGCCAAAACTTGTGCTAAACCTAAACAAATTGTGTCATAAAAATGGGGCATAATTCTCTAGTTTAAGATTATTCTACTGAACAGTAACAATATAATATGAGAGTTCTAATGCTGTATTGAAGTCGCCATAGTCTAGTAGTTAGTGTGTTGTATTATGTGACGGGAGTATCTCACACAAAACTAAATATAAAAATATATTTCTTCCGCGACTTTCTCTCAGAAGATTTCTGGAGTTGTTCTGTTCTGTTCTTCGGAGTCGGCTTTAAATCATGAATAAAGTCAACAGCCACAACATGGATGGTGTAAGAAGATTGGTTGGAGATTTGCAGCTCACTTGAGCAAGCATAGCTGCCCGTTTGATGACACGGGTAAGCGCAGCTTACTTCAGCTTACTCCGTACTCCACAATCCATAGAACAAATTGGTCAGCGAAGGAGCTGCATACTAAAAGCACGACTTCCCTAAGCTGGAAACCAGCCTGAAAGTTTTTTGAACGATGTTATATCAATGAAATGGAGCAAATGGGCATTTGCAAATAAATTGAATCACAGTTTCCTTCCCTTCAGCAGATCCATAACCGCGATAGTAGTTGTTCGATGGGAGTTGCAGAAAAGACTGCATGGCCTGTAAGCATGATCACTGTTTGAGAGCAGTTGGTTGGCACATCTCCTATTCATTATGGGCCAAGTGAGTTTGGTTATGAAGCAAGATTCATCATTACTCCAGTATAGGTTGGCGCCCTGAAAGAATTGTTGCCTAATCGCCAATTTAACCGATGTGAATGGCATACCCAATTCGATTGGCGAGAGTTCCGTTAGTATTGTATCCGCTCTGGCAAATGAGATGCTAAGTCCTAATCCTAAATGAAGGTTTGTAATAACCAATTATGTATATGTGTGTATGTATGTATGTAAAAATAAAAAAATTTTATTTTAACTTTAAATGATTTTTAATTCGATAAGTTTATGTCTTTTTAAAGAAACGTAATAAAGTCTCGTTAGTGTCGTGTAAAGCATGTTTATTTGTTAATTTTTATGTTGATATTAATTTTTCTTATTTTTTTTCTTTTTTACAACTACAGACCCTGTTTTTATATCCATTTTTTTTTTTGTTACTTGTTTAATAACAATAAAGGCTAGAGTAACTAATTTAATTTTTAATGCATTTGATTTCGTTTATAATTTATTTATATAAAAGGTTTTTTTTATTTTAAATATTCAATTTATTGTATAATTTTGTTTTTATTTTATTTATTTTATTTAATTTTATTTAAAATTATCATTTAGTGTTTGGTTGTTTGATGTGATAAAGAAAAAAATCGTGAGTTCACTTTGCATTTCCTATTTTTTTTTTTTTTTTAAGGAAATCAATAGGTTTAGACTCGTTTGGATTCATGTGAAATATCTCTATTGCTTTGCTCTGCTACATTGTTTATGTAATAAGTTTTTTCTTTCTTTCTTATGATTTAAAAACTTGTTTCGTTTTATTTTCTAATATTGATATTAATTAATTAACATTTTTTATAATATTTTATGTTGGTTTTAACAAATTTAAGGGTTTTTTCCATAGAGTTACTACACAATAACAGATGAACATTAATAAGGAAATCATTCAGTTGATTTGATTTCCGTTTTTTTTAAGTGTTTTTGTAATGATTTCTTTGTAATAAATTGTTATTAACTTGGCATAAATCTGCTTAAAAAAAAGATTGATTTTAGAGAGAGAGAGAAAGATACTTAAGAGCTATTAAAGGTTACATCACCATTTTTATTCCGATTTTTATTAACATACATACATAAGTAGTCATTAAGACTCATTAGTCAGAATTACGTTTTAGCTTCTCACACCACTTATGTTGTGTGTTTTAATTTTATACATGAGCGGCGAGCTGCAGTCGATTCCGAACGAAAGATTTGAGAAACTTTTTCATGACAATTTTATTTGCTGTTAAAATTTTTTTTTATACAAAGGCCGGTTACAATCTTTGTGGACCGCTAATTTGAAGGTCATTCAGTATAAAAAGTCGTAAACGATAAAATGGTCTGTGCCGTAACTTAATTAGATTATAAACAATATCTGACTTGGCCTGACATAAGACCATTTAGAGGCTAGATGAGATTTCTAGAATTTATTGAATAGGATGAATGACATACATTCTCCTATTCCTTCCAAATTGCTTGGCGAAGATCCAAATAAGTATGTGAATTTCGTATCTGATAGCACTTGCAGGCAGTATAAGTTGTTTTTTAGGTGAGCCGCATCAAATCTATGTGAAACTCTGTGACGAACTGGGGGGGAGGTGTTTTTTAAAGTATAATGAAAGATAGTCTTGGCCGTAGTTGCTGTAGTCTTATAGGTAGTGTTTTGGTTTACTAGACGTGAAGCCACGATTCAAACTCCAGATAAAATTTTCCCTGAGATAATTTACTATCACATCAGTAATAGATCCTTCGCCTTGTAGGATACTGTAACTATTCAACAGTCTAAGCATGTTCTCTTTTTCTATTCCCCTAATGAAAAAGCCATTCCCTACTTTATCGTTTGATTTATAACCTAGCCACATTGCTTAAGTTCCGCTTTATTTAAATGGTAAAATAAATCACTCAGAACATTTTTCTTTTATCGTGTTGGAAAAAAAAATTGAAATAATCATGCAAAAATTATATAAAAAAAAATAATAAACAAAAAACGAAATAAAACAAATATAAACGTGACATTTTTTCTTTAATTGAATAACAACAGCAGAAATAAATAAAAAAAAAAAATAATGTGAAAAACAAATTAAAAATAAAATCAAAAAAAAAGCGTTTAAAAAGCCATGGAAACAAATTTGCAGAACCTTTAAAATATTATACAGCCAGTCAAGTAAAAACACAAAACATGATGCGCATATTCAACACAGCTTAATGACAATTTAACATACAAAAATGCAAAATAGTATACAAACATGCATACATATTGTATGTATGTATTGTAATGTAAGAAAAATGAATGTACATTAAATATACACTGCATTATCATCTTTCTAATGATCAGTTGCGTTTTTCTAAAGTGTTTTCCTCCAGGCCATAAATAAAAATGTATAGAAGGGGGGACATCGTATATTTTGTATTTCTTTAACTGGCGATAATGATCACCTGTTTTGCAAACATTTGGTTTTAAGATTGTTGGGTTTTTACTGTTGTTGCCTTTTCATTTTTTTTTTGTTTTTTTTTTTTTGTGTTTAAATTATAAAATTGCATACTTAAAATTTACATACACACAGTGACATTATTTACTTAAAAAAAACTTAAATATTTACATAAGCTTTAATGAAAAAAGAAGAAAACAAAAAAAAAGATTGCCAGTAATTTATATGCATTTCTGCATGCATATTGTGTGTATGTGTACTTGCATATGAAAAAAAAACCGAAGTTTAAAGAAGAATTACATACAAAATAAAGATTTTTATGATCGTCATTTATCAAAAGTAATGGTGTTGCATTTTAATAAAAAAAAAAATAAAAATAAAAAAACACAAAATATACATGGTGCTCGTACGTAATGCAAGCATTTATGCCCGGATAATTTCAGTAAATAGTGACGCATTTTGACTTGAACATTAAGCAACAAAATCAAAAATTCAGTCAAGAAAAAAATTAAAATACAAACGATTGCGAAACGGAAATTATGGTACGCTTTTGAAATATTAAAATATTCGTTAAAAATAATATGAAAAAAAAAAAACATTCTCTTTGAAGACTTTAAAACTTATCGTTTAAAGTCAATCTTCTATAATCATAAGGACAAGACATATACTGACGGCAAAGTTATAAGAACAACGGATCTTACTAAATTCGCTTTGACAGCACTTATCGCTGCAGTACTATGCATGAAGATATATATCGATAGCCAAAGTTTTAAGATTTACTTGCAGAACGTACCTCGCCAGCTTGTCAAATGCGTAAATGTCAGCAGTGGAGCCGTATGACATTTTGTGAGACAACGAAAATTTAAGTTTATCAAAATAAATAACAAATCTTGGATCATTTTCTCTTTTCAAGAAAACAGTAAAGGTTTAGATTTCATTGCCCTAAAGGGAATGGCTAATACCATCAGCATGATATTCTAATTCATCTTGAGGGACATCCTGTCAGAATGATGTGTATCCCTTGCCATTTGGGTATTCATGGTATCAAAAATTTTGTTGACAAGTAAGATTGACAATATGTTGTAAGATGAAGAAGGGGACTTATCTCAAATCTGTACTGTCTTTTATAGCAAACAGTAAAGATTGAGATCCCATTGCCCTGAAGGGAATCTTGCACTGTTAAATGTCATCTGCATGATATTCCCATCCAACTTGAGCAACATCCTGTCAAAATAATAAGGGCCCCTCTAGTCATACGGATATCCAAGTTCATCACAAGCAAGATGATTGACAATATATTTGTGGAACGAAGAAGAGGAGAGAAAACAAATCTGTTCTGTCTTAAGGATATGTTATTGACAGACTTGAAAAATTTTTTTGCAGAGGTATTGATTGGTTCTCTCGAGAACTATATAGTTTGCACTCTTCGTTTTTGGTTTTTTTTTTGAAATAAGAATGTGGAATTCAGATAGTCAAAGGCTGCAGCTTGCAGAAGACCTATCCATTATGCTATAACCAACTCTGGCAAAGAAAAAAAAAAAAAAACACCAAGGCTCTTTGGCTCTTAATTGAATTTGAATCAGAGTGCTTAGGGTTGCTTGATGGGACCTATGCCTGAGCTTATCGACTCTTCACATAACAACTATTACTAAAGCTATTTTATGAAGGAGCAACAGAAATTAGATTTTGGTACCTCAAAGCGATTAGGATCATCATCAAGAATGGTTTAGGAAAAAGCCATTTGGAAATAGGTTAATAAAATGGACATAGGGAAGCCACAAAGCCTCCGTGTCAGCAATCCTAATGTGGCACTAGAAAATTTGTTGATTTTGATTTGATTTGCTGTATTTAAACCAGAGTATATCAAATATTGCCTCTTTCTTTTATCCCAAAAATCTAATTTCCTAGGTTCAGTACAATTCATTCATTCAGGGTCTATGCCCTGAAAGTTTTTCGCATTAAATTGAAGAAAAGTAAGGTTATAGTCTATAAAAGTTTGTTCTTGATTCATTTTTGTTCCTCTAAGGACTATAGAACTGTGACGTAGTATTTTTTCTCTTTAAGCACCTGATGGGATTGCTGTAATAGATTCTACGCCGTAGCTTCAAAATAATGGCTTGTGTGCTAAATTGTTGACTTTATTTGTTGCTGTTCTTGATATGGCGGTTAGAAAAAAAAGCTTAAGTATGAATAAATATTTAAACATTTATTTTAAAAGTGTTTACAAGCGTTTAAAAGTGGTTTTTTTTTTGAAAAACAGCTGCACAATTATTGTGTGAAATGTTTTCGTAGAATTAAGTTAAAACACATTTCAATTTAATTTAAAAAAAAAAACAAATGCATTTAAAATGCAATTAAAGTGAATCATTACGATTTTATATGGCCCGAAATGTTCTATTTGCACAAGACGTATATTGCGCTACATTAGAACAAAAATGTACAAATTCATGGACTAGATTTTAAAATTTGCATTTAAGATCGGAACTTTAAATGCTATATGGTTCTAAACCAAACTAGTTTTAAATTGAAGGTTATTTCAAAGGTCATTTAAGCAATTGGAAAGAGGAGAGACTTCTCAATTCAAATGATTGTATAATGTTTAGTTAGATGGTTTCTAAAATTTGTAACTCTTGACCTTGTTATACAATTTCAAGTATAATTGCTTGACGTTTAAGGGCCACTTACTTATCGCACTACCCACTTTATCTGTTATTACAATTTTATAGGGCGTTCATAATGATCGTGTTGTAGTATGTCATGGTTTGATTCTTCACATTTGTTTTTAATAATTAATGGCCGAGAAACGTCTAAAGTTTCTTTATTTATTTTTTGTATACAATTACGCTGATATTGTAAAAAAATTTAATTGGTCATGCTGTTCTTTTTTGCGGAACGATTAAATTTAAATGGTGTTTAAAGTTAAAGTTTTTTTTTTTTTAATTAAAATTTTATATTTTCTAAATGGCCCATACGAATGCAAAAAAGGGTGAAGAAAATTGTTGTAAAGAGTTTTGGAATTGAAAATAATCGAATAATTAACCTCGTTTATGAATTTATCTATAAGTGGCGAGACCGTCTACGAACGACAGATTTTTGAGAAATTTTTTTTTTTAAATTTTTGCCAAATATCCGTGGGGAACAGATTTTTCGTTTTGTTGGGAATGTCTGCCTTGGGGTTTGAACCTTGTCTACCTACTAGATTACAGCGACTTCATTAATAAATTGGAATTTTAAAATTATTTTTCATTATTTTTTTTAACATTAATAAGTAGACGTTGTTAGACCTTTATTAATTAAACTTTGCAGTTTCATTTGAGTCACATACAGTGAGCTTCAAAAGACACTGTACATTAAAAAAATTTATTATTAATAAATTACCGTTATTTTTATTTTAAAATTGTTTCATTGCCAGTTTTTAGAATTGAAAAAAGAAAGAATTACAAAAATTTTTAAAACATTGTCAAATTTTTTTTCGAAACTTTCAAAACTTAGAATTTTATCCTTAGTGTACAGTTCCTTTTGACGTACATTGTAAATGGGCATGACATCGAAACGATGGTACACCTTTTTGTTCTAATTTATTGGAAATATTTTTTGGATGGCTTTTAACCAGACTTTCCTTATCTAAGGTCTCTATGGATTTTTGGTGGTTGGTAATGTCCTTTGCAGGGTTTTTAGGTTTATGTCAGCAAGACATGAAACTGTCCAATTGGATGATAGCTTCTCCTATCTATCTACTTAAGCATCAATTAAAAAATATTTTTTGAAAAGCTTTAAAAGAAAAACTGAAGTAAAACAAAGAAATAAAGTATGAATATGCTTCTTTAAGAAACTAAAGTAATAATAAAAAAAAATTAAATTTATTGCTCTGAATTACTTTGCATTGATTTTATTATAAAAATTTGTGTGTATTATTGAAAATACTCTGGCCTTTTTTGATATCGCAGTAACAAACAAATCTTGCTTAAGCTTATGCATTTTTTTCTTCCACGAACGTGACTGGTTTTAATTTAAACTTTGTTCTTAAGCTGCTGTTGAGAAAATACAGAAAAAAAAACAAGAACGAATTAAAAATGAATCTTAATTTCCTACCATAACATGGCCATGGCATTTTTTTCTTTCATCATCATACGACTATTTCTGTAACGCCGCTGTTGTTCTTTTAAGTTTTCGAAATCGAAACTAGCACGCAGCTTCAGAAGAAAAAAAAAACAAATTCTCTAGAGGTAAAGCCACATTTAAAGACTTGAGAAAATTATTAAAAAAAAAAGAATAGAAAAAATGAAATAAGAATGAAAAAAGTATAGACATCAATTTAATACAATACAATGTTAAAATTGTTAAAATTTTTTTTTTTTATAAAACAAATCTAAAAAAAGATGTCGAACAAAATCCCATAGTAGAATACAAAGTCGTTGTTTAATGTTTAGTTTTTTTTTCCAACAAACCGTAAACATCTAGCCGCAGTAGCATTAATCATTACGACTATATTCATAGTATAACTACTTTAGCTTACACATCACTAACCCAGTTTCAAGGTTTTCAAGTAGAGATTTTTTGTTTGTTTTTGTTTTAGTTTTTTTTTTATTATTTTTTTTTTATTTTTTTGGGGTAATTAGTAGAGATTTAAACATTTTGAGGACATACACTCGAAACAAATTTCGTAAATGTTTTATTTAATTGAACAGAATGTTTTGTTTCAATTGCATTTAAGGCAAGTACAAGGTAAAAAAAAACATTTGGAATAAATTAAAATATTTTAAAGTTTAATTGGATTCAAACCATACCTTCAATGTATTAAAAATTTTATTTTAAATTTACAATCAGAAAATGTGTAAATATTTTAATTGAATTTAAATATTTTATGAAAACATTCAAAAGGTTAAGAACATTTAAATTAATAACATGCTCCACTGGGATAAAAGTTTTGTTTTTAATCTTTCGAAATAGAAAAAGAGTTCGACAATTTTAACATCATATTTCAGTTGCCCGAATTTATTGGCAACTCCATTAGTGGCTTCTCAGTTTCTTAAAACTTTAGAATCAATATTTAAAACTTATTCCAAGTCATAGAATGAAAACACATAATTTACTTAGGACTTCAAGCGCCTCAATTACTGAGCTTGTATGTATGTGCTACTGTGAACATTATTTTACCATGAGATGAATTATATTTTGAATTTGTTTTTCTAATACAAGTGATAGAAGTAAAAAATTTATAATCTTGTAATGTCTACTGATGAATACATCTTCAGTATTAGCTTCAGTATCGAATTTTTCTCGTTCAAATCAGCTACACTACTTCCTTTAAGAGTATTTGGCAAATTCCCAAATATAAAAACTTATCTTTCTTTTATTTTCTAATGATAAAAACTAACACCATATTAAAATACCAGCTTGGCAATATTTCCCAAATCAAGCAAACTAATAACCATTTATTCAGAATGTTTTAATACATACAAACACAATTAGTCATTACAACCCTTCAGTCAGTATTACGACCTAGCTTCTTACATCACTTATGTTGTGTGTCTTAATTTTATACATGAGTGGCGGGACCTACAGTTTAAAGTCGATTCCGAACGACAAATTTTTGGAGAAACTTTTCATGGCAATGTTTTATTTACTCTCTCAGAGTTTTTGCCAGAAATTTGCTGAAAAGAAGTCATCAGATTTCATTTCGTTGGAAATGTCTGACCCAGAATTTGAATCGTGGACTAACGTCTAACACACTAGCTACTAAATGACTGGCGACTGAAAAGCCGAGAGGAATATATAATATATTCCGGATTTTTTGCCATTAGATTATCATTTGTTTCTACAATATGTTTGCAGAGCTCTCCTAATAACATAAATTTAAATTCTGAAGAGACCTGCATAACGCAAATTGATCAATGATTTGCTTAGAAGGCTCAAAAGTTCTGCACTTATGGAAAATGACCTTTTTTTTCTAAAATGAGGAAATGTTGTCCTACAAATCGATGCATATTTGATCTCATAAAGCTCGTAATAAATATAAGAAAAATATAGGTTTAGCAAATGTTTACTAAAAGGCCTTAAATAAATGATCAAATGAATGATAATAATTCGAACATAGGTTTACAAAAGAAATTAATTTAAAAATGAAAATAAATTAAAGTTAAATAAAAATTCTATTTATAAATTTGCTTAAGTATGTACACAGATTAAAGAAAATATAAGTAATAAAAATTAAGCAAATATTTTTGTACACACAGCGTCAAAAGTAAGCCAACATTGACGATAAATTATTTTTTTTTTCGTTGTAAATAGTTTTTTTTTGCTACAAAATATAATATTTTTTTAATTTTTTAATTCTATTTAAGTCCTACAAAAATAAATTAAGAATTCAGGATTGTTTCTGTGGCTTTCAAGGAATAAACACTTTTATGAAAAACACCAAATTTTAAAAATACTTTCAATGGTGCGAGGAAAAAATTTGAACAATTAAAAAAGTTCCTTAACAAATTTGAGGGAGTTTATTTACTGATTTTATTTAATTTTATTTCTTTTTTTTTTATTATAATTTCTGCAAATGTATTTAGACTTTTGATGCCAAATTGTATTTTTAAAATTTTTCAAATTCAAATTATTTTGAATCAAATGTATGCGTTAGTTAAGACAATGGTATTAAAAATATTGTATTGAAATTAAAAAACAAAAAATATGTACCAAACATGACATTTTCAAAAAAAAAAATAAAAAAAATTTTCAAGAGACTTAAATATTTCCGAAAAGTTTTACTCCTGGTTGATGTATCTCAAATAATATGAAGTTTATGCTTCTTTAATTAACCAAAAAAAAATATTATCCTTACCGGTGGTGGCTCACTAGCGGTGCTATACACCTCACTAGCGGCATAATCGGCCTTCATTTGAACGGTCGTCATTGATGCAGTATCCTTCTCGGTCATGTATGTATGAAAAAACACTGACTCTTACTGATGGTACGGATGTTACGAAAAAAAAGCCGAAAAACACTTGATCACTTGATTTTCACAAAATAAAATCAAATTATTGTTTAGAAAAAAAGATTCCTTGTAAATTATCACAGTTTTTTTTTTATTTTTTTTTTTGTATTTTTCCTTTACAAACAAGTTGTTTTCAACAACTTTTCTTTGTAAATAAACTTTTTTTGTTGTTGTTCTTGATTTAAAATAAAAGTAAAAGGAATTTTCTTTTATTTTTCTTCTTGTTTTTGCTTAACAATTTTTTTTTTAAAACTAGTTTTTATATATATATGTATAGACAATATATATTTTATTTGTTGAAAAAATAAAACAAAAGTTAATTTTTTTTAGTAGGTTTTTAGATCCGCAAAACACGTCTTAATTCAACGACTGCCACTCGACGTCTGCAGTTGGTTCAGCATTGAGTATCAGATTTTTCTACAGATTTGTTTAGTTTCGACAAAAATTATTTAAAAAAAAAACAACATTTTTTTAAACCACTACCATTACGAAAACACCTCAACGTAATGTAGACACCAACAACAGCAGCAAAAACAGCAAACAGCGGATTTGAGAAAAAAAAAAACAAAAAAAAAAACAAAAAACAACACAACACAGAAACAAAAATTACCAGTCAAACCCCCTCTTTATATTGTATACAAAGTCCATTAGCGGGCTTAAAACGACGAATATTGTTGGAATAGTAATACTGGTACTCGTAATAAACGTTAAAAACGAAATGAAAAAAAAAAAAAAAAAAGCAACAACAACTGACGAAAATTATTAATAAAGCAAAATGGTTAAAAAATATGTGAATAAAAGCAAACAAAATAAAAAAAATAATACAAAAGAAAAAAAAATAAAACAATTCATAATAATGACGTTTAAATAATATGATCATTTTAAAACAAACAAAAAAAAATCAGAAAAAAGATCAGTAATAAAATACGAGCAACAGCATATAAAGTTGACAATCTGAATATGAATAATATTGTACAGCTTGCGAACAAAAAAAAAAAAAAAAAAAAAGAAAGAAAACCAAGAAACAAGTGTTGTTACAGTCGATCGAATCCCATTTATACAAACAAATTTATTTGGACATGATTATTGTAATCAAATATTTATATAAAGCACTGTATTTATTGATGAGAATCGAATCCGGTTTTTAAAGGATAATATGACTTATAAGGTTTTGCAGAGGATTACGTACAATTATATACCAGTGCAGTACATAATACATACAAAACGTATTCCTAGCATATCTATTGTGGGCTGTACATTCATAACGGAATTTTTAAAATTTTTTGATTACACATATACATACTTAATTGGTTATTAAAACCCTTTAGTCAGGATTACGATCTAGCTTCTCACATCACTTATGTTGTAGGCGTTAATTTTATACATGAGTGCCAGGACCTTCAGTTTAAATTCGACACCGAACCACCACCGAACCATTTTTTGGAGAAAGTTTTTCATTGCAATTTTATTTACTGTTAGTGTTTTTACCAGAAATCTGCTAAGAATCAATCACCAAACAAATATTTCTTATATTTCGCTTTATTGGAGATGTCAGACTCGGGGTTTAAACCGTGGCCTCACGTCTAATAAGCCAATATGCTAAATACTAGACTACGACGACTTCAAAATTATCTGATTTGATACGTCAAATTGTGTCTGCCATATTTCAGTTTGACAATGTACAAGTTGTTCGGACTTAACAAACTAACAAGCTTCTAAACAAGCTTCTTCTGTCTTGCCGCAATGAAGTCCTGATACAATGCTCATTCGACCAACTTAATACTGACAAAAAAAAAAAAAAAAAAAAGGAGGAGACTACAGGCTCAATTCTCTGATCATTGTCCGGTTATCTTCGAACCAAGTATTCTTGAGTTTGTTAACAAATCGAGTTTATTTACAATTAGAATCCACACCTTCTTAAAACTATTTGGATGACTAAGAGATGCTAGTCAAGAGTTACAGCACTTTGATAGAATAAATACTATCGGTGTTACAACGGTGGCCTATGGGAGGACTGAAGTAAGCTAATCTCTTTTAAGCAACTCCTTATCTAAATACCTACTACATTGCCATTGCCTATCTTTGTGAGGAAATGTACTGTGAGGACTACTTTGATAATGCAATCAAGGCTAGAACTAAAGTTCTCTGGTCCTCAAGGATCTTTCATACGCTATGGCTTTTGCAATCACCGACCAAATAAAGCCTAAAATTATTTTCCACAGAAGATACAAGATGCAAGGGCCTGAAATGGTTTACGTATGGATCAAAGACTAATACAAGTGTAGAGATGGCGATCATTGAATCTAATACAAGATTTGCTCTAAGTATGGAAAAAATATAAATTTTTTTTAAGCTGAAATTCATACAATTAAATAAACACCATGAAAGTCATTGATCTTGCGAACATAATTCTGTTCATTCAATGGAAACAGAGCAGCTGTTGAGTACTTTTTATTTACTGCTAATGTAGATACGGTTTGATTTACATACCCATCTTACAAGACTAAAAAAGGACAACAAAATTACTGGGTATTGCTAACAAGCACAAGGTTTTTCAATTCAATTTGTTAAAGATCGGGTTGTACTTAGTACTTTCGTGATTTAACGAGATTCTGGCTGAATTCCGATACGATTCATCTTTTAAAGAGCAGAAGCCCAAACAAGAAACTGCTTAGGAGGCTTTCTTAGAGATTGAATAATAGGTGGGTACAAATGTATTATACCTGGAGCAGAATTATTCTGAAGAAAACAAAACAGATATTGTCTTGTAAAATCAATTTTTATCTTTCAGAAAAAGTTTAAGGCTGAAGAGGTTTAGTACAGGTTTAGCACCGATTTTAATCTAAAAATAATAGAATTTATCTTGTTTTAATACAAAAACAATTCTTTGAAGTCGAATTTTATAATTAAATGTGAACGTAGGAATACTAATTTAAATGTTACAAAACCAAATCTTATTACAGATTACCCTTCTTCAGATAAATCCCCTTTTGACATCATTAGTCTGTTATTTTACATTATAAAGTAAATCTTAGCAATTGATTTTTATTTAACAAAAATAGATTTAAATTTTTAATAATAAAACCTACACTCGTGGAGGAAGGCAAAGCGGCGGAATAGAGTTGAGTAACAACAAAAGTCAATGATTTTCTTTGATCAATCGAAGCACATGATCTCGATAAGAAAGAAACAACATCGATTTTAAGGTGTTAAATATTGTATGTGAGTCTTGAATGGACGATTTGTGTAAAATCTTTTTGCTTTTGTAAGAGCTTCATATTTAAACAATAAATTTGCACAAATTTAATATTTTATTTTGAAAAATCTTTTCACACATTATGGTATAATGAAATGATTTGGTAACCTTTTTTTCTTTTCTTTTCTTTCTTCAGTCAATTTTAATCAACTTCTTATACAAGCTACATAATTGTCCGTTTTTTTTTTAAATAAACTTGAAAACCTCTTTCGAATTTTTTAAGATGAATCATTTTGTTTATATTTTGAATGTTAAAAATATAATGTTTTTGCATAAATTCAACGAAAATCGGAATATTAATTCATTAAAATTTTCTTCGATAATAGGTAGGTTCGCGGAATTCATATTTTTCTATGGGGTTCGATCGATAGCTATAGATAACAAAGAAGACTATTCAAGATCAAAAAAGTTGACAGAACGTTCCTTGCATTCAGATATATGATCATAAACTCCATTCAGTAGTTCTATATTATCTTTGCTAAAGGCCATCAATTTAAAAATTATTTTATGATACTGGTTAGATCCCAAGTGATCCTTATTCATGCAATGATCTTAAGAAAAGATTTTTGCAAAAATTGCAGTAAAGGCATGAAAAATCTCCAAATTAGCAATGTACCTGCCAACTAATCCCAGATTTTGAAAGATGTATGAATAAATGCTGAAGAGAGGTCAACTACAATCTTAGCGTGATACTGAATGGTGTGATATTTGGCAAACATCGAATGGAAATGATCAGCAATAAGCCAGACCTCGACGACATGGACATCTATGCTATTGCATAGAGAATGTCACTCGGTAAAAAAATTTTTTTTAAGGCAATCAACGAAGCACTTGAGAAAAATCCAAAATGCAGTTAAGGTAGCACAGCTCGTCTGAAGTGACACTAAAGGAGAATGGAGTCTGAACGCACACAAATCATCAGGAATTCTTACATAAGATAGTCTAGTGATATGCAGTTACAGAAAAACAGTTCGTCTGCAGCGAAATAACTAATGGAGAAAGGGGTCAGAAGTCTAATGGAGGAAGAACTTTGAACTGCAGCGAATCATTACAAATCCTTACAAAAGATAGTCTAGTGAAATGCATTTACGGTAACACAGCTCATCTGGAACGAAATAACTAATGAAGAAAGGATGCTGAACCATCGCGAACCATTACAAATCCTTACAAGAGATAGTGAGGGAAAACTCCTCATCTTGATGGCCAATGGACTACTTCAAAACGTGAGAATGGTTGCAAACTTGTCTCTCAATAGATCCGTGTGCCACTGTCTTGTTGGATCCATTTGTCAATCAAACGCAAAAAAATCTGTAATCAACAGATTGTACTTTGCTCCATTGCCTACAGCAAGATTGCGATATTCATAGTGCGCGAAAAAGCACGATCCAAACAAATGTTAAGCAAAGCATTTTTAAGCAAATTTTTTTTTTGTTTTCGGTTCTCGCACTTTCCAAATTCTGTTTTCTTTTGTAATGTGAATGCGAACAGACCTATTATTCATTTGTAAAAGAAAACCTTATAAATAAACATTTTAGTTAGTTAATAGCAATCACTTTAAAAGATATCGTGTCTATGATATCAAACGTTGTCAGTTTATTTGATATTTAAATACAGAGACTGGATTTTAAAACAAAAATAGCAGCAATTTTAGTTGTTATTTCTATTATTGTTATTGTTATTGTTATTGTTATTGCCATTATTTAAATAATTATTGTAAACAAAAATAGTCGTAGAGATCCGTAGGTACATTAAAAATTATGATCATTAAAATCCAATTATATTTTTTGGGCCTGGTACGAATATAAATCGATGAAAATTATTTTAAACTCTAAAAAAAAAGAAATGATCATCATAAATTAACCAAACGCATCTACAAAAAACATCTGCTGCTGAATGGTGGGTACATGTCTAGCAACTACAATTTAATAATTTTTTTTCTTTCTTTCTTTTTATTAACAACATATTTATTTGCAAAAGTTGTTTTAAGAAGAAACCACAACAACAATTTATACTCGTAGACGTTAGCTGGTTTACAGAACCTGCCAGTACCCTGGTACCAAACCAGCTCTAAACTAGAATTATATTATGAATGTGAGATGTACGCACTTTCCAATCTAACGAAGAAATACAACACAATCTTCCTCAATTAGCATTAAATAAATTAATTTATTTTTCTTTTTAAATTATATTGTTGGCGGATTGTTTTCTAATTTTTATTGTATTCTTTCTAATTGTTTATTATTTGTGGGGGGGTTTTTTTTTGTTTGTTTATTTTGTTTTAGGAATTTAATATTTCCTATTACTTTATTGCTGGAATATTTATTGACAGTTTGAATTAAATATTCGCCTTAAAGATCATGGTTTATATTAAAAACATTTGCTCGTTTAGAGGTCTGAGTTTCATAACAATGCATATTTAAAAGTTTTGCAATTTGTGGGCCTATTTTAACAAGCATCTGTTAATTCATGTGGAACCCAAATATCCATATACATACGCACATAATGGATCAGGCAGGATTGCGATCTAGATTCATACACCTCTTATGTTATTGTGTGTTATTTTTATGCATAAGTGGTAGGGTCTACAGTTTAAAATCGACTCCGAACGACAGATTTTGTAAAAATTTTTCATTTTATTTAACCACAGAGTTTTTATCAGAAATTTCCTAAAAAGAAGTCGCCGAAGAAATATCTTTTCATATTTCGTTTTGATCGAGATGCCTGACCAGGGGTTTGAACCGTTGTCTCACGTCTAATAAGCCAACACACTACCCACTAGACTAAAGTCAGTTTAGTTTAAACATCCAGCTTTCTTTAAATGGTTGATTATTGTCTGATGTTGAAAGCTTATTTCCTTAACGTCATCCACGCTGCCAAAGCGGCGGTTTTTTTCTCAATTTTCTTCATATAATTCTAACAATTTTTTAGTGATTCTCGTCAGATGCTAGAGATCATTAAAAAAAGTTTTTATGTGTTCCAAATTCTCAGCAAAATTCATATTTAAATTTCTGAGGACTAGATTGCGAAAAGTAATCAAATTAGAGGCGTCAAGTGTGTTATCTCGAACATATAGAAATTATTGCTCTGGGGACCTCCTTGTTGACAACAATCAGAAGCTTTACATAATTTGCTTAAATATTCCATTCTTATCCGCGAAAATGGGGTCTACCTCCTCTTACTAACAGGTATTATGGTTTCAATAGGCATATGGTTTCAATGGTGGAATGAATGACAACTAATTTGACAGATGTGGCTTCAGCAATATGGCCGTTATCAACTGTGAAAATTCAGAAGCCCCTGTTAGAAGACCTGTTGATACGTTCATGTCTTAACTTGAATTTAATTTCCTTGCCGATTCCCCTGATATAGAAACCCACTTCAGCTCTAGTCCAATAAGACATGGTATGAACTCGTCATATTATTCGCAAGCCATCAAATTGGTCATTACAACCCTTTATTCAGGATTACAATCTATCTTCTCACACCACTCATGTTTTTCTATAAGTATTGAGACGTACAGTTTAAATTCGATTCTGAACGATAGATTTTAGAGAAACTTTTATTTATTCTGTGACTTTTTAACAGAAGACTGCTGAGAGGAAGTCGCCGACACGAGCTCTTCTAATAAGACAGAAATGCCATGCAAAACGAAATAAGAAAAAATGATTTCCTTCGGCAAAAGACTCTCAACACTGTCCTGGGAAAACACTGAAAGGAAAATAAAATTGCCATGAAGTTTCTCAAAAATACACAACTTGTATGGTATGAGAAGCAAGGTCGCAAGCCAGACTAAAGGGTAATTAAGTAAGTAAGCAAAGTAAATTGTATTTAATTAATGCTTATGAAATTTATTTTAATTTTCATAAATCTCCTTAAGTTCCGTATGCCACAAGCTAAATAAACACAATTACATTGCTTTTATAGATTATATTAAATTATATGGTCTTCTCGAATATGTTTGCCCTTCTGTTTTCTTGAAGGTCAATCAATAATCTTATGTAATAGGCAAATAGTTTCGTAACTGTAAATAGGCGCTTAGAAAAACATAAAATTAAGAAATTTTAATTGAAATTTTTTCCATAAGAAATTTTTCATTAAAATATTTCCCATAATTTGTTACACTAAATTTGAAATATTCAGTTGATTGAATAACAATTCCTGAAAATTGAAATTTGCTACACTTTTCCAATTTCAATTTTTTTTTTCACAAAGAAAAATATTTAAAATTAATTTCAAAATATTTTAAATATTTCATGGTTATTTAATAACATTTAAATACGAATTGTATTCTAATAAATAAGAAAACAAAAAAATAACTTTTGTTTTATTGGCCATCATTATTGTTTGTAATTAAATTTTATTTTATTGCTTAAGAAAACCCATAAACTATGGTTAAGGGTTTATGCAATGGTCACTACAATTGTTGTTGGCAATTGTATTTTTTTTTTTTTGTTGTGGTTTTGCTTGCATCTGGTGAGGTCAAATCTGTCATTAAACAACAACAAAAACAACAAATAAATAAATAAAGAATTAATAGTTATTGCCATGAGAATCTCAAAAAAAAAATTGAGAAAATAAATCTTAAAAGATGACACAAATTTTAGTACGATTATATTGCAACAATGAATACAGCTGAAGTTTAAAGAAAAAATAATATTTTTTTTTTTCAAATTAAATTAATTTAGTTTTATTTATTTCTTATAATAAAACAACATATTCTAATCGACAATTTCTTACATCGATTAGAGCAAAGGTTTTACCATAATCTGGATTGTCAATTCCATATCTCAACTATACCGAGAACAGAAAAACGGCTGAAACGATTGAAAACATGCAATGAAGCAACATGTACCTGAAGAACCTAGAACCATTGACGGTTTTAGTCCTATTTCAAGTTTTCCTCCAAACACTTATACCAGTAATCCAGTTTGATCAGAATACACTTGTAGCCATTACTACCTTTTAGTCGAAATTGCCGGAGTCTAGTAGGTATTCTGTTGGCTTTTTAGACATGAGGCCACCGTACATACTTCGGGTCAGACATCTCGAATGAAATTTAAAAAAAAATAATTCTTCGACATCTTCCTCTCCACAGAATTCGGGCAAAAACTCTGAGAGTAAATAAATTTTGCCGTGGAAAGTTTATGAAAAGCTGTAGGTCCCACCACTCATGTATAAAATTAAGACACACAACATAAGTAGCGTTTGAAACTAGGTTGTACTCCTGACTGACGGATTGTAATGGTCAATTATGTTCATACTGTCGACTCCAGGTGATGTGTTACCCCACATATAAGATGCTTCTTCCAACGTTCTGTTTTACTACTGTACAGTTGGTGACAGTCTTGTACTGCCCGGTTGTGAATAAAATTTTTGTATGGCAAAACGACCAATACATCGGAATTAATGGCTCATGTTGCCTGTGAAGTATTTTCTAGTCTCGCAGGCACATTCTTGCATTCGTGTCTGTACCAGATGGTTGGGAATCATGAAATTAAACTATAGACGACATAGAGTGGCCAAATACCACATAATAATGTAATGAAATCGCATAAGGAGAATACCACTCTACATTTAGATAACAAGCATTATAAGAATTCGTAGTTATATTGATAATTGAGAGATTAATCATGGCACAAGGATTTTAAAGACTTGGATGATATCCTGTTTGGGAGATTTTTAAGGACCCGATCTTTTTTTTTTTGAAATTTATCACTGTAAACCTTAAAGTTTTCAAGCTTTGAAAGTAAATATTGAAGAAGAAATCTTCAATTTAAATGCAGGAAAATGATGAAAATTGTTTTCAACTGAATGCAATAAATTTTTCATCAAATAAGCAAACAATATGGATATCAAATCAGATTATGCCAATAATTTTTGCGCTATTTTGTGTTATTATAATTGAACTAAAAAGCTTTGCAATGACATACGTTAATAATGACAATGACGGATGTCGGTTTGCAAATTGCCTGTCTTTTCCTCTGTATATGATACTGTCTGTAATACTTTAATTTATAATAATAAATTACCTTATTTGTTTAAGAAATAGTAGCATAATTATTGCAAAATATTAAATAATATTTTAATAGTGTTTGTTTTTATTTTGTAGTCAGTGTAACCAAATACTATGGCCGCTGCAAATAGTTGTTAAATGTTGAAGTAAATAATTTAATTTACACCAAGAAGAGGAAGAATAAAGAAACAAAAAATAAAAAAAAAACATTAAACTGTGACTATTTTAGCAATAAAGTGCAAAAATAAAATTGTTAAGAAAATAAAAAAAAAAAATAACAACAATTTTCAACGCATATAAATAAATAAAATCGTATGGATTTTTGAAATAAATTTTTATTTCATGGCACATTTTTTTTTTTTTTTTTGTTCAGAAGTTCGAAAACAATTTTAAATTGAAAAAATATATGTCGTACGTACGAATAAAACATTTAATGAAGGTTATTTTAAAGTATTTTATACAAATTAAGTAGTCAAGGGAATAGTAAACAAAAATAATGAAATAATAACCTGCCAACATGCCATCCCAGACAAGTGACTTGACTTCCTTTTTTCGCTTCAAAAACACTGCCAGTAGTTAAGACACTTCACAACTCAAGTGAGAGTAGGTAGATTTCCATTATTTTATGTGATTGAGTTATGAGAGACTTTAAAGTCAAATATATTTGATATAAAAATATTGTTTTATTTTTAAACATACTTTACCAAATATAACTCAACTTCATAAATTGAATTGGAAGAAATTTGGGGAAAAACGTATACGAAACAGAAACAGAAATCTTGTGATTTTTACTCTGCTATTAGTAGTCCTCACTGTTGAGCATATAACAATCCAACGCTACAACTTAGGTGTTCGGTGATGTTCTTCTAGCTTCGACCTACTGTCGGCTAAACCTCGCTATAAAAGGTGTAATAAAAGAAGTCCCCCAGTATGCCGATCAGAACACAGTGAAGATTTCTAATAGAACTGAAATCATTAGATGCCTTAATTGTCTAATAGAAGTGAGTTAAATTTGCAAGCATGAAGGTTGTAGGTTTGATTCCCACTTAAGACTCTGGTATATTACACTGAATTAAAGCTATGAATACGTATAATAATGATCACAAAAAAAAATCGCATCATCATGTATGACTTCTACTTTCGTTTCTCTTTTCTTTCCCAATTCTAAGATTGCGTGAGTCTTATTGTCTTAGTGTTGGCCTCAGTTAAAAGGAACAATTCTTTTAATTAATATTTGTTAAGCCATTTTCCACGACGCTTCCCTTTCCCGCCCTTTTCACCTTCGACCACCATTGTAAGGCATCTTGTGACGTTATCTTGAACTCTTCCAAGAGTGTGTCTAATCTGCATGTCAATGTAACTAATTCTTGGCCTAAAGTACACCAGAATTTTTCAAAGACATTGATTGATTCCTAAGATCAGCATTCCATGTTTCACATTCACATAAAGCAGAATGGAATTTACATTGAAGTTAAAGAAGATTTTAACTTGAATCCACTGTGAAAATGATGTTCAATTACATTCAAGTCTTAAAAGGCAGAAGTCTGTCGAATTTTTTTAATTCAATTATAAATGTCCTAATCATAAAGGGTCTTTCATGAAGCGCTTTCCATCCATAAATTGAAATAAATAGAAGTGTGTGAGAAGAAATTTTTTTTTATTAGTTTGAAAGACCTATTGTTGCCATTATAATATGGTATATAACATCGTCCAACGGTTCGCAACGATTATTTGTGGATGGTGCCCATTCGAAATGTCTTATTTTCAGAGAATCTGGCACATAAATCATGCTGAATTTGAGCAAGAGCATGGAATATGTTGGCTTTTTTAAGAACCACTGTGGTTTGTGGCGTATTTGCATACACCTTACAAGAAAATATTTTGTTGGAGATGAAACATGCTCTCAAATATTTCGTGCAGAATATACAGTGTGGCATGAGCTTTATGGAAAGCAGCGGCGTCCTGTTGAAACCACATATCGCTGATCAGCTTCGTTCTCAAAGAAATATAGACCGATGACAGTGCCGCCAGTCAAAACAGTGAGTTTTTCGGGAATTTTTGGATTTAAAATTCTAAAATTTTCACGCACGTATTCAACCTACTCTGTCGTTCGAAATCGACTTTAAACTGTAGGTCCCGCTACTCATGTATAAAATTAACACACACAACATAAGTGGTGTGAGAAGCTAGGCCGTAATCCTGACTGAAGGGTTGTCATCATGATGATTTTTTTATAAAAATAAATGTCAGTTGCCAACTGGTCGTCCACGACTATTTGGCAAAATAAATTGAATAGTTGGTAACTCATTTGATAGATGTAACTACAACAAGATGGCCGTTATTCATTGTCACACTGTTGTTTCCATATCCTTACATATTCTCATAACACTTATACGCTGCATTGTACATTTGAATTAATTTGCTTTTTTCCTATATTTTTTTTAAATACGATACTTTACTTATTTTACAAATTTGTAACATTTAAGTGTCAATGACTGTTATAATTTGTTTTTTTTATTATTATTATTTTGAATTTTTTAATCTTTTCTTTCGAGTTACTTTTTTTGGTTTGTTTGCCATAAATGATCTGCTAGAGCAAAAAAAAAAAAAAAAAAATACCAGCAAATCATTAACCGTGGAATATGAAATAAAAATCATGGCTCTTAATTGCGTTAATAAGTATTCGTAGTACAAGTAGTTTTATTTTATTTGTATTTTTTTTTTTGTATTTTTAAACATGAAATTCATTGCAAAGAAAAACAGTAGAAAACAACTGACATGTGTGTGGGTTACACATGAAAGAAATGGAAAATAATTGAAATCATTTCCTAGACTTCTTAAAAATTTCAACAAAATGTTGAGTTTGTTTCATTAAAAAAAAAAAAAAAAAAAAAAAAAAAAAAAAAAAAAAAAAAAAAAAAAAAACGACACGAAATAAATGCCAAACCATCATTTAATTTTTATTATTATTAAACGAAAATTTTGTTGATATTTATTGCAGCGTTAAAAGTATGTTTTATATGAGATATACTACATACAACGACTAAAACTAATGAGGGTGTATAATAGAGAAACAAAAAAAAAAAAAAAATGTTGCATGCTCAGCAAAATTTACAAAAGAAGAGAAACAAAAACACAATTTTTTTTTAATTTGAAATTTTTTTTTCCGATTTTCAATTCCCTCATTAAAAATATTAAAAATGTTTTTTTTTTTTTGCTTTTTATATCCCACACTCTGTTATAGTCATCAGTATTAAAATATTTTAATTGCAATCAACATTACAAATAGTATTGTGATGTCTTTATGGCCAGAACTGCGGCCAGTATCTACAGGCTTTAGAAGACAAGTTTTTAGTCTGTTTCGCTAAGTTACCACAGATGATCATAAAAAACGAAGTGTGTTGACCGAATGGAGTCTGAAGCAGTTAGAAACTGATTTCATAATTTTCATCGAAAACTCATCTTCAGAGATGATGCTGATTTTTAGATGAATGGATAAGGGAATGGGTAGCGATTGTGTGGCTTAAAAACGATGGAACTACAGGTCCTGATGGCCTGCCCGCTAAATTGTTTAAGATCGGTGGTAATGAGCTGGTAGAGTGCATCTATCAGCTTATTAACAAAACATGGCCAAGGAATAGTATTCCCAACGTTTGGAATCTCTGTGTTCTCTATCTTGTCCTAAATGAGGGAGACTCCATAATATCCATCAACTATAGGGGTATAAGCCATTTCTCTATTGAGGTCCTTACGGGGATTTAGACCTGGCAAGTTCTACCAGAGCTATTCAAGCTTTTTGCCGACAATAAGGCAGCCTTGATAGTCCTATAAGGAATCATGCTTTTTGTCGCAATGTCTGAGCTCAGTAGACCTGCGCTTGATATACTCAGTAAATTGGTTCCGCCGTTATCACCAAAAAATAACGTCAGCCTGGAGATCAAGCTTTGGCTCATTATGGTCTCAATAGGTAATTGAGTAGCAGAGATCTCTCTCGTACGACAAAACTAATACTCTACAAGACGGTCATCCTATGAAGCATGGACACTATGCAGCCTTGAGAGTATTCGTGAGAAAAGTCCTACGTAGGAGTTGATGTGAATTTTCACATTCGATCCAAGAATGCGTATTAATATCCAGCGGCTGCGCTAGTTCGGCCATGTCGTTCGATGGGATGAAGATGCTCCGCCGAGATGAGTGTTTGATGCGGAGAGTTGCAGAAGTCCGCGAAAAGAACGACCTTGTTTGCGTTGGAAGGACCAAGCCGGGGAGCCCTGTCATCGAGTCAACTAAAGATGTCACAAGCAGTGCAAATCGGTCACAATTTGTTCTGTGTGGACCAATATGATTTTATATTTTAGCCACCTTGTATTAAATAAAACGTTACAGCTTTACACACAAAAAAAAAAAAATAAGAAAATAAAAGAAAAATTAAACGACATATAAACTACAACAAATAAATACAGAAATTCTACACTTTCCTTAACAACAATTGTACTCATTGACGAATAAGTTGGAAATCGGGTGCTCAATGAGATGCGATTGCAAGTGTTGACGTTTCATATTTGTTTTTGTATTATTTTTTTTGTGATTAAAAAAAAAAAAAAAACATCAACTAAAAACAATAATCATTGCATATCTTCAGCTCTTTTATAATATTTTTTTATTGTTTTTTTTTTATTTTTTATTTCATTTAATTTTTTTTTTTTTGTTGTTTCATTTCTTTTTATTTGTTTTCGTTTAACAAAAATGAAAAGATCCGAAACTTCGATAATTATTTACAATATTTTTTTTTTTGCTTTAATTTTTTAATGTCTTTTCAGCTATTGTTTACAAACTAAAGATTTGACTCACATGACGCGCAAATTATTTACATTTTTTTTAATTGGTTTTTTTTAAATGTTTATTTATTTTATTATTTGCATAAACAAATTTGGTTTGCAATGCAATTTAAATACCCTACATTGTTATAATTGTTTCCTTTTTTGTTAAGGATTTCGACTACGTATTCATATTGTTTAATTATAATGAATATTGATCTCGCCTATGAGAATTACGCATGTATCCTGATGCCTAATTTGAAATTGAGCGAAATCAAAGCTCAAATAGCTGTATGAGACCTTAAAATAAGCTTAAACAAGAGTAAAGCCTCGATTAGCCAAACGTTTACGGAATGTAACGGCACATACGTTCGTTTTAAACATATTAAGAGCAACATATTAAGAGCTTACCGAAATTACATTACAATTCGTTAATTACTCTCATTGCTTTTCGTATTCTAATTACATTCCGAGGATATTATAGGATATTATATTCCATTACATTTCGCGGACGTTTGGCTAATCGGGGCTTAAGGCTGTGAGATGTAACATAATTAATACGAATAGTTTCGCATTAGCAACAACAGTTTAAAAACATAAAACTGTTTTGCCACAGAAAGCGTATTACTTAATTCACTAATCTCATCTTCATAACTCAGCGTGAAACTACTGACATACTGTGGGAAGAACCGAACTATTTTCGGTATATATAGCTGCCTTGTAGTAGAACTCAACTTACTGTGACCTAAAAGTAATTCAAAATGTCATTGTCTTAATCGAATTGTTAAGATATTCTTATCAAACTTCATCAGTAACATTGAACTTGACACAAATTGAATACAAACAAGACACAAAGCGGTCCAACTACACTCGAAACGTCAACATGGTCACGGCAGTTAAGATATTACAATTGGACATAGTTAGACGAGCAATTGACAGAAGCCACTCAGTCGTTGAAGGGAAATCACAGGCCACAATCGGGCGGTGATAGAACAAACTAAAGTTCCTCCAATTAGGAAAGGCAAGGAATTTTAATTTTAATAAAAAGAAGGACACGACCAGAATCAGTAAAGGCAACAGATTTATTGCCATATGTAGCCTAAATAGAATTTTTTTCACAAACGAATTCAAACACTAGGTACTGCTGTAGAAGATATGCCCCAACTAATCGAATTCGTTAAAAGGTGAACAAATTAGAATAACATTCTAGGAGTCACTGTGATGCGTGACTTCCCATTGAAGATCAGACAGAGAAAGTGTAGACCTTAATAAACAAAGTTTTTTTTTGACAATTACACCCAATACAATAAACATTTTCACAATGGGTGTTGTTGCCGGACAACAATTTATGAAAATACTCTCTTCACAGGATTTGGTACAGTGGATCAATGACTTGATTACCTAGGGAACACTTGATAAATGAAATTGAAACAAAGCAAAGAAACAATACGAAGATGGAAAGGTTGCCAAACAGCGAAGATATTGATCCTCTAGCTATTAATGAAGGCCTAAAATGAGATCAATAGCAATATATGTACAACTATAGAGGGCAGGTGTACAGCTTACTAAATGTTCAAAATATCTGATATTTATTTTATTTTATTTTATTTTCATTAAATTTTGATTTTTATTGTTTATTTTTTGTTTTTACTTTGATTTTATTAACGACTGACACAAGGTACTTGTACTCTCAAATACTTCAAATCATAAAATGTTTGTGAAAACAAACTCACTCACATACGTATCCCAAATGTATTGTACGAGTATGTTATAAACGTGCCTCAGTACCAGCTTGAACGTGGCACCATTGAATATAAAAACAAAAACAAAATACAGTTCATATATACCTATAAAATAACTGTATATATCATATACAAATTCATATGAATACTAATAACATTGTACATACATACCTACATAGTTTTCTTTTTTTCTTTCTTTTTCTCTGTTTTTTTTTTTTTTTTTGTAAATAAATTGTGAAAATTCACTTTTCAATACACTAATAACGGTGATAATAAGATTTCGAAAGAAAAACAAAAACAAATACAACAAAAACAATATAAAGTTCAATGAAAGGAAATCTTTTCATCATATTTTACACAGACTCTGTAGTTTATTTCTTTTAATTGTTGAAATGTTTAATAAAAATTTATAATTATTACTGGAAGTATAATAAAGAAAAAAAAAACAAATAATTTTCTTTCGAAATTAATTTGTTATTCCGGTTATTAAGAAAAAAAAAAACAAACAACAATTTCCATACCCTCGAAAAAAAAGTAAGAGGATGGTCTAGGATTTACCAAAACAACATTATTTGAGCGTTAGACAATGGACTGAAAGTGAACGACCATTACATATATACGGTATCAGTAAATAGGACTTTAAATGCAAAAATAAATGACAATTATCTTTACCATAAGGAATTTATGTAAGTTTTCATTAAATAGGCCTGTAATTTATTGGCTTTGAGGTCCCCTGAGGTTTGTAGCTTTTTTGCATATACCCCACAAGAAAAAAAATATAATGGAGTTTTCAACGGTATCTATGCCCTCTAATCGCTCGTACAGAATATCCAATGTGGCATGAGCTGTGTTGCACAAGTTGCCATCCTCTTGAACCCACGCGTCGTTAATGTCCAGACCATCGAATTCGTGCCAGAAGAAATTGCGTGAATCATCAACCTATTGTGTTCATCATTGTCAATGATAACCGATCACCGTCATTCTCAAAGAAATATGGACCGATGAAGACATCAGCCAGAGTCTTAGATTGTTCAAGTAAACGTTCATCCAGAAATGGACCACATCTCTACAGATGATCTTTCGATGAAAATTGGCATCAGTTTTCATCTTCTCTAGAGCCCTTTTAGCGAAAATCAGTAGTCATCTAGCGACTTTTACCTTCAGTTTTAAATTGGGATCAGTTCACATCTTCTCTAGAGCCCTTTTAGCGAAAATCAGTAGTCGTCTGGCGACTTTTACTTTCAGTTGTATTTTGTACGCATGTAAGCCCAAGTTACGAGGCGAAATCGACTGCCTTTGATTATCCTGCATACACTCAGGGATGCTTTCGGCAGATCTTATGTTTTGCAAAACAACGGACGAGTGTTGGTCGATCATTTACTGAACCAATGGATTCAAATTTATCCACCATTTTGTGAATAGTTGTGAATAGTCAGTAGGACGGACGATTTTGGCGCTTAGATAATGGTGCTGTACTTTGTCCGAACAGAACGGACATTTTAATAAAACAATTTTATTATTTATACGTAGCATTGAATGCTGTATTCGTCCACGGTGATTTGACAAAATAAACAGAATAAATGTCAACCAATTTGACAGCTGTGATCGCTGTAGTCTATCTAGTAGATAGTGCTTTACCTACTCTCTACTTATTATACTCTAACAAAATGAAGACCCAGTTTAAAGTTTTATGGCTTATAAGGTAGACTTGTAGTAGTGTATGAACGTGTTATTTGTTTGAATTTTTTTAAAGTGGAAATTTTTTCATTTAAAGGCTTCAACTGTCTTTCGTTTATTTTAATTTTGAAGAGAACTATAATTAAAAATAATAATAATTTTATTCATTAATTCATTAATATTGCATTATTTTGAAATCGTAATGATCATGTGAACTTGTCAAAAAAAAAAAAAAAAAAAAAAAAAAAAAAAAAAAAAAAAAATCAAAACCTTCGAATAAATTAGATCAAAACAGGTTGATTAAAACAAAAATATACAAGATTTGTGTAAAAAGTTTTGCGTTATAAAATAAAATTATTAAACAAAAAAAAAATTGTTTGATTGCATATACATACATACATACATACATATGAATAAATAATAAAGAAAATATGTCGGTTCGTTCGTGTTTTATTTCATTATTGTTGTTATATAAAACAGAAATTGCCCTTTGACATGATTTGATTATGAATGAAATTCACTCTTATTTTGTATTTTTTTTTTTTGTTTTCGTTTTCTTGTGTATTGCAATCTTATGCATAATTTTTTGTTGTCATTTTTAAAAGACAAAATCAAACCAGCCACCACAATATCGCTAGTCAAAGTAATAGTAGATGATGATGTTGAGGAAAAAGCCATTTGAAATTCGAATCTTTTAATCTGAGGCTAAAACCCGAACAGCATAAGAAGAAGAGACAACAACAAAAAAAATGCCGCTTGAAGTTAATAAATTTTAACCAGGCAGGCAACTAGCAAATGATTATTAATCGTCATTATCATCATGCTCATCGTAATCATCATAATATTTCTAACAACAAAAACAAGTAAAAGAAATAAAATATTAAAAAAAAAATAAAAAAAAAATTATTTATAAAAGAAAGACCATAAACAACAACAACAAAAAAAAAACGAAAAAAATTCACTACAAATTGAGGAAGATGTATTGCATAATAGTTTCGTTGTGTTGGAAATTGTTTTTCGTTTCGTCTTCTTCTCAGTGTCCATAGATTCAATGGGAAAATATAATTCATAATAAAATAAAATAAAAATATTAAAATAATAAACAATAGCAACTAATAATCATAATAACCATCATCATCGTTATCATAACAAAATAATTTCTTATTAATTTATTAATCATGTAACCGAAACCGCAATAGTTTTTATGCCCTTTCTGCTGTTGTTGTTCAAATCGAAGCCAACACAAACTGATCCCTGACCTTTTTAACTGAACTTTAAATTTACAACAAAAAAAAAAAAAAAAAAAAAAAAAAAAAAAAAAAAAAAAAAAAAAAAAAAAAAAAAAAACATTTCATAGCACAGATGCAGTTGGGCTGACTTATAAATCGAGATTTTGTTTAGAATATTGACAGTATTTCTTCAACATTAATTCCCATAGAACAACTTAAACACATGAAAACTGGTTTCTCTTCTTCAATTACTCAATGATTTAAATAACGATCAAATGATCACTGGGGCTACATCACCTGCCATATAGCGCGTCCTGCTATCGTTTTATTCCAGTAATGATTTCGAGAACAAATTCTAGTACCTCAAGGAATTTTTATGTCAAATAGCCACCAAGAATATGCACTTTAAAGCCGAGAAATTTTTTTCTTTGGGTCTTTCGAAAATGTCGGTTTTATTCGAAGAAGCTAAGAAAAAATCACTTCATACACTTAGTTGGGCATTACAAACCCTTCAGTCAGGATTACAACCTATCTACCCACACCTGACATTTCCTGACATTTTATTTTTCCCTCAGAGTTTTTGCCAGAATTGTGCTGAGAGGAAGTCGTCGATGTAATATTTTTTCATACTCAGTTGTGTGCCAGATATCTGAGCTAGGAATTCAACTACGAGCTGGCGTGTTTAATAAACTAATACAGAACCTACCAAAATACGACACGGCTACTTTGAACTCTCTACTGTTTTCATAACACATATCATTTTTTATGTCCGAACATTCCATAAAAGAATTTCCTCTTAAAATTGGGGCAGACATTTAATGCATATTCGATTAAAAAGAACAAATTTTGTTGTTTTACAAAATTAAAAACTATAAAATTATTTTATTTGAAAGGGAATCAATTTTTCTTCAAATTTGTGTGCCTCTATGATGGATGGGGGTCCATGCATGTATCCCACCATCAGAAAAATTACAAATGAAAAGTAATTTTTTTTCTTTTGTTGAATTTTAATTACTTAAGCAATATGATGAAGTGAAAGTTACACTGAATAATAGAGAAAATTAAAAATAAAAAAATATAAAAAAAAACAAATCTACACACACTTGCCAGTGAGCAAAGGTGCAACATAATATAAGAAAGATTAAGAAAAAAAACAAAAAAAAAACTGCGGACTCCTGTTGCAGCCATCAAGTCGTAGTTTTACACAATAACGTATAAAATTTTTAAATATTCATACTCATATTAGACAACATATCAGCTGAAGCAAACTAAAAGGCTGCCTGCCAATCTGACTGTATTTGATGAACTCTATATCAATATAGTAAATAAACAAAAGCGTCTGTTTGTTTATTCGATAGTCTTCTGGTAAAAGGTCTAAGATTAAATAAAATTGACATTAAAGCCTATCATTCTCAACTCGACCTTTCTCAGACTAAAACTTGCGTCTTGACTTGGGCCTGCACCCGTACAAAATTCAAATGAAGTTGAACGACCATAGACAACGACGTGTCTTTTTAATGGGTTCTGGAGCATTTGGAAACAGACCGTAATTTTAAACGCAATATCATCTTCAGCGATGAGGCTCATCTATGTGTTTGGTATAGATTTTGGGTTAGCGGCGTTTTAGGTCAATATTTCTTTGAGAACTACATTTGAGAGCATGATCATTTTATGTGAAGGTTACGTGAACTATCCACCGAAATGGTGTGATTTACCATGTTAGACTTTTTCTTGTTGGGTTTTCTTAAGTCGCCGATGTATACACACAATCCACAAACCACAGCGAGCTTCGAGGGCGACATAAGGCAACCTGACTTATACATCAGAGTTATTAAAAATTGCACATATTAGATGCGCTTCACTCCGAGAAACTGTGGCGAACATATCAACAACATTCTTTCCATAGGTCTTTCAAAGGGATAAAAAATTTCTATGATATCTCCTAACTGTCGGCAGACTAAGGCATTATCGATTATATAGAAAGAATATTTAGAACCTTATGAAAGCATAGCAGCATCGATACTTTCTAGCAACGTGATTCCATGGGAGCTTCAAAATCAGTGTACTTTTCTCTTTTCATATGATAAAACTGTGGAATCATCTCATTGGATTTGGAATTTTTCGATCATTACCGACAGATATCAAGTGCCAGCCTATTGGAAGTTGGAGCTGAACAGTTTTGCTGTAAAATATTGCTTTTCTGATGTTTCTTTCCTTACTATATCATGTGGATAACACAGTCTTTGTAGACAAGCGGAGCTTATGATTAATTTGCATTACTTTCTTGCCCGATTTAACTAATCTAACCTAACAAAGATGGCGAGGCACAACGGGTTTTGCCTTTAATGACTGCAATTCGTGTAATACTATGAAATAGCAATTTGCAGTGATTTTTTTTCTTCTATTGCTTTTGCTTCTTTATTTTTATTTTTTTCTGTTGCCACCATTAACATGCAAATAAAAATCGAACAAAAGTTGTGAAAAACAAAATATATGCCCAGAAATGAAAATCGCTTCAATTTTTGCATAACTCCAACGATTTTCTTTGTACAACATTTTAAAGAAGAAGAAGAAGACATCAAAAAAAACTATAAATTTTCATAAAATAAATATATTTTTTGCTCCAGTTTTCTTTAAAAATTTGTTTCTCTTTTGATTTGTTTCTAGTTTTCCTAATATTTTGTTTATAAAATGAAAACTTAAACGTGCTTTTAAAATTTTTAGGCTTTCCTATACGATAGCGAGTAATCATGATAAAAAAAAACATTTTAATTTTTGTTTATTATTATTAATAGAAAAAAAAACTTTGGCATATTATAAGTATGAAATAATAAATAAATTAATAAATATAATTAAATACTCATTTCGCTTGTATGCCGGAAAATTTATTATCAAACAATTTGATCGTTTTTTCTTTCTTTCCATAAGTATACATTATTTTAATATTTATTAAAACATATTTAATTATTTTAATGTTAAAATAATTGTTATTAGAATTCCACCACTATATGTTATTGATATTGTTGATAAAACTTATTGAAAAATAAAACAAATTTCAGAATAAGGTTAGAAAATTTCACGCTCCATCAAGCCTATTGAAAAGTTTTGCTAAAGAATTCAGCAAAAAAAAAAAAATAAAACATTATCGATATAGTTCAACTATATCATGTACGATGGTTCAATGTACTTTTTCTTTAACATACCTATGCGTGAAATTTAAGGCTTCAATTAGCCAACAAGCATGATCCCAATTTGATCGAATAGAATTAAATGGGGGATAGTACTAACATCATATGATCTATTGCACTGCACTCAATCCTAGAATACATACATAATTGATTATTACAGCCCTTTAGTCAGGATTACGATCTAGTTTCTCACACCACTAATATTGAGTGTGTTAATTTTTTCACATAAGTGGCGGGATCTACAGTTTAAAGTCGACTCCGAACGACCGATCTTTTTGAGAAAGTTTTCATGGCTATCTTATTTACTCTCAGAGTTTTTGCCAGAAGCCTTATATAATTGGGAAGGCTTTAGTTAGCAAAGTATAGCCAGACGATATAAAAGATACCGTCAAAACGATGCATGAAGATAACGAAACCCGAGTACTTTATAAAGGGGCCTAATAAGCACATCATTCTACTGCAATACGCTCAATAATTCATATTCTCATTCAGAAGTTTGTCAAGAGTGTAGTATTTATACTTCTCTACATACGGAGAAAATATATTTATTCGCTCTGAACACTTTCATTTTATAATCAATAAAAAAAATCATACTGCAAATTAATGATAAAAGCATACCGCAATTAAGCACTTAAAGAATTGTTTTCACAAAATATTTATGAAGTCACGTTTAGACCAAAAGGTTTTTTTTAAGAGTTGATATTTATTTTTATATTATTTTACACTTTTTATGATCGAATATTTATTGCAAATATTTATTTTAAATAAAATCGTAAATTTCAAATCGTGTATGTTTTTCGCACACATTTCTTAACGTTGCTCTCCTAAGTCTTTTGTTTGCCGTCGCAAATGTGTTTATTTTTACTTTCCGCGTAACTGATTGGAGATATGAGAGTGAGAGAGTGGGAAAAACAGCTCCATTCACCAAATTCTAAGTAAAATTATAAATTTCTTAGTTGTGGTGTGGCTGAGAAATTCTGTCCTCCACAGTGGCTATGTATATCGGCAAATGAATAATATATTCAACGAAAGAGGGTTGCCGTTGTGTTTTGAGGTTATGTTAGCATGATAAAGTTTACAAAACGAATGTCAGAAGCTAACTGTTGTTGACAAATCCAAGCAAAATGAGATTTCAAATACCCAGAAAGAATCTTAGAAAACATATTAGATAATGTGCAAACTGAACTTAGCAACGTCTTTTCTCACTTGTGGATAATGCAAAGGTGAGAACGGAAACCTGGTAACAAATCCGTAAGGGAGGAGGGGGATATGGAGGAAACGCTTCTCTATTCCGCTACGAGCGATGACGGCGCCAATACCGCCTTTAAATGTAACGAACCCGATCAATGGTAACAACATGGAGATTCCACCGCCTAGCCATAGGAAGGTTAAAGTTGCGATTATGCGTCTTAAGAGTAATAAAGCTGCAAGGCCAGATGGCCTCTACGCTGAATTGTTTAAGAACGGATGTAATGAGTTGGTAGAGCGCATGCCCCAGCTTATGAGCAAATTATACCTAGAGGAAAGTATGTCCAATGATTAGAAGCTCAGTGCCCTGTCCTGAAAAAGAAAGATCCAACGATATGCGCCAACTATTGGGCTATAAGCCTTCTCCCTATTGCATAAAAGGTTCTCACAGATGTATTGTGTGAACGACTGAATCTACTCGTAAATACACGTATTGGACCTTATGAGTGCGGTTTCAGACCTGGCAAGTCCATTATCGACTGGATCTTAAATTAAGTCTAATTCTGCAGAAGACCCATGCAAAATATGTCGACACGTACCATATTTTTGTTGACTATAAGGCAATATGTGTACCTGTGAAGCTGATAAGGCTATGCAGAATGACTTTAAGCAATTTCTTCAGCTCCATCAAGGTAGGGATTGACCTCTCCGAATCTTTTGATACCTCGCGACATTTCGAACAAGGCGTACCTTATCGAACGAACTCATGGAGATTGTTTCGCAAAGATTTATTTATTGATTGTTAAATTATTAATATAACAATTAATATATTATTAATTAATAAAAAAGGTAGTCAAAGGAAAAAGTATATGATAAAGTAAAATAAAGGAAAAATATGTCAAAAATATAAGGCAAAGGAAAAATTAATAATAAAACACAAAAAGTATTTACGACAAAAATATCGAGATAAGACAAAAATATTGAGATAAGATCAAAGAGTTGGTATATACCAACGCCGTCAACTTACATACTAAGTGTGAATATTTTGTATATTTGCATGCAACACCCATTAATTTCGTATTGTCACGAGTAAATGCATTATTACCATTCATTTTTATCTAAGTTTCAAACCCATACACAATGAACACAACCACTTTTATGCATTCATTGTAATTTCATAACCTTAAGCTCGTGTATATGTTAAAATGACATTTAGATTCATTTGTTGTTGTTTCACCATACATGCACAACAATAATAAGAAGCAGCATAATCATTAATAGTAGCTGAAATTTGTTAGACGCGATTAATTTTGATAAATTTTCAAATTAAAATATCACCTTTAAATAAACTAATAAATAGCATAAAATCTATAGAAAAATGAAATTTAACAATTCTATTATATTGGAGATATGAAGTTTTAATCAAAATCTGTGATTTATAGCATAAAAATAGCAAAAGAAAATTTCTTTACAGCGTGCACAGGTTCCTCTACTGCTACATAATTGATTGATTTTTTTTCTTGATGTTTTTGTTGTAACGAACACACCGAGGCACACATAAAGCAATAACAACAACAGAAACACATAATTTTGTGCACTTGGAAAATTTAGATTTGTGTACATGTATATACATATGTGTATATACATATAGGTGAAGACGATGATGATAAATTAAGCAATGATTACTACTGCGACCGTAAAACTATTACTAAATATACTGCGGTCGCTGGCGGTCGGTCTAGTGTGTATCGTGGTGATTTCTAGTGGAATTGTCTAAACATTGTTGTAGAACGAACAAAAAACCAAAAATAAATAAAAGAAAACAACAAAAGTAACAATAAAAAAATGATAAAATACTGAACGAGTGAATTGTGTAAGTTTTGTTTTGTTGTTGTTGTAGTTGTTGTTTTTACTAGTTGTACTTTTTGGCCTCAGCTTAAGGATTAAATAGATAAGAATTCTACGAAATTCGGTAACAAAAATACAAAAAAGAAGAAAGAGAAAAAGGGAGCAACTACCACTACATGACGGAACCGGGAGTAAAAGAATTCTGTAGAGAAGCATTGGCCGATGCGAACAGCAGCAGTGCTGTAGATTTGGAGGTTGTAAATGTCGCCTGTGGTAATAGCGGCAAGAACGATATCAAAATAAGCGAAGAGGGTGTAGCTAAATTGACATTTAGTTTTCTCGATGATATGCAGGGCGGTGATAGCAGTCTAGAACCGGGCGAAGTAAAAACTCCGCCGCCTGGTTCCAGTCCGATCACTGTAAAAGAATCACCACCTTCATGCTTGGGCCAGGAGAAGACAGAACCAGCGGCTAAGCAATTGGCTAAGGAGACTCTTGCCAAAGCTTTAAAAACCGTATCGCAATTGGAGGCGGAGGCATGTGAAGAAAAGGTACGAGCAATTTTAGAGCTGGACGCTAAACGCCGTAAAGAAGAAGCAGAGAGAAAAAAGTTGGAAACCGAAAAAAGACGACAATCAGGTGAAGTTGATATCGAATTAGAACTTAAACGTAAGGCTAAAGAGGAACGGCGAAAACTAAAGAAATTAAAGAAAGGTAAGTAATTCTATTTACACTAAATTCCATGTTTTAAATTATTATTCCTAAAATTCAAGCAAAAAGAGAGGCTGAAAAGGCTTTAGCAAGCTGTGAAGAAGATAAGGATGACGCTATTAAACAAAAGAAGCGTAAAATTCCAAAACCTACAGAGTCCGAAGAAAGTGAAGGCTTATGTTCTACGGGTGATGATGATGACGATGACGAAATTAGTAAATCAGCTGCAGATAAACAAAGTTCGGTATTAAATTCTGCCGTTGCCATACCCGCACGTTATCCGCCACATTTACCACCGCCACCTCATCTAATGCCAGAAGCATTTTTAAGCGGTTATCGACCTATGAACCCTTTTATGCGCGGACCACGTCCAGATTTTGTTCATAGTCGGGGGGGATTTATACCGCGCGGCCGCGGTGGTATGCGTGGCCGCATGCCATTCCAATGTTTTCGGCCACCATTTTTTAACAATAGTGGTATGGGTGCTGGCGGCAATGTTGGCCCACTTAAATTTAATGTTCCTCATGGTCAACAGCAACAACGTCATCATACACCACCGCCAAATCGTGGACATTCACCTATACTGCCGCCAACCACGGACTTACAGTAAGTATATTACAAATAACAATTGTTTATTGACGTACGCATTAAAATAATATAAAGAGACATAAGAGACACGTAATACGAATCTTAATTAAAAATATTCGGAATACAGGATTTACTGTAGATTGTAATACAAACTTTTTTTATTTTTTCCTCCGTTGAATAATTTTGATTTTCTATGTAAATAATAAGCATGAGTCAGAACTATTCCTATAACCTTCGACTTAATTTTAAATGAAAACGTTAATTAGAGATTCTTGTTTATAATTTCTTTTTTTATTTTCATATTTACAGGTGGACAAAATGTAAACCATCAATATCATTTGCATTTAAATTTATTAAGGATCACAAATTCCAAAGTACTTATTCCGAATTTAAAGTTCAGCACTTACAACATAGAAAACAATCGTTAGGAAATTGGGATGGTGAAAAAAACGAAGACGATGTTGAGAATAATAAAGCTAAAGAAAATTATCTCAATGAGCAAATACATAAAAAACAGAAAAAGCACAAATCACCTTTAAAGGAAAAGAAAAAGTCAAAAAAACACAAGGAAAAGGATACGAAAAAATCGAAACGAAGAAGATCTTCACAACAGTCGGGACTCACATCGGCCAGCTTAATCAAAAAGAAAAAGTCGAACAAATCAAGTAGAAAGAAAATTGAGAAAATACGTAAATCGTATGGATCAACAAGTAGATCGACGCCAACATTGCAACAAGAAGTTTCATCGGAAGGTAGTGAATCAATAAAAGAACCTCAAAATGAAGATGACGAAACAGCAGATGGAAACGGATTGGAGCACATGCCAAATGAGGAGGAAATACGTAATAAAATTGAAAATATCAAGAAGGAAAAAATCGAAAGTACTGAGTTGAAAATTGAGGATTTAACCTTAAAAGTTAAGCCACTGATTATGGTAAAAACCGAACCAAATGATTCCGAAAAAGAAGTTCGAAAAGAAAAAGAAAAAAAGAAAAACGACACTGAGGACAAAGTAAAATCAGAGAATTCTAAATCATTTGATATTTTTGCCGAGTCACCATCACCACCACCACCACCACCACCCAAAGCAGCAACAACACACACAAAACAACTGTTGGCGGGTAAAGAAAGTTCAGAACGCGGTATTATAACGCCACCATTATTGTTAATAAATGATCCTAAAGTACAAAAAGCTCCCTTACAGAATGCCGTAGAAATACAAAGGCGTATAGATAAACTATTACAGCAAGATGACATTAAATTGGAAGCAATTGAGGCTGCCAAAGAACT
This sequence comes from Sarcophaga bullata, assembly GCA_005959815.1. Taxonomy (NCBI): domain Eukaryota; kingdom Metazoa; phylum Arthropoda; class Insecta; order Diptera; family Sarcophagidae; genus Sarcophaga; species Sarcophaga bullata. Next base: position 84,098 of record QOCX01000133.1, on the reverse strand, counting down.
GCTGATGAAAAAAACTCAAAAATATCAAAATTCTAAAGAAGAAGGTACATTTTTAGAAAAGGAAACGAACAAAGCAACTGAACAACACACATCTGAATGCACAAAAACAATTACTAGCCAAAAAGCAGACTTTTCTAGTTCCAAAGAGAAACCGAAGGCTTATAAGGAGAATGAATCAAGCAAAAAATCAAAAGAATATGACAAAGGAAAAATAGATAAAGAAAAAGACAAAGATAAAGATTATGTCAAGCATAGAGACGATAAAGATCCAAAGCATAAAGATAGTAGTACTTCTTCCTCGAAAGATTCTCGAAAAGATGATAAGAAAAGCAGAGACTACGACAAGAAAGAAAATGATAAGGATAAAGCTCGTAAAGAAATTTCCTCCAAATATCGCAATCCTTTCAAAAGATCCTTATCTAGAGATAGATTTTTTGGTAAAATCAATTCAAATCGAAGTACACGAACAAAAAGTCGCGAACGTGATTATACAACAAATCGTAGGCTATCGAATGATCGCCGGCGAGATGATAGTTCCGGCTATAGCTCAAGCAAATTATCAACGAAACGCCGTATAAGTGGTAGTGGTTCAATATCAACAATTCGAAATCGATCAAGATCAGGTGATAGAGAAACTAAAGGTTCCCTAGACTCACTGCAGTCGAAGGACAGAGAACGCAAAGACAAAACAAGAGAAAATAGTTTAGAATCAAGACAAAAACGAAAAATTTCTTTATCGCCTAAACGTAAAAACGAAAAAGAAAAGGATCACTATCCGAAAACATCGAAATCGGAAGATATAAAGTCGAGCACTCCGCCACCAAAACAAATAAAAAAAGTCGATAAAGCGTCAGGCAAACCAAAAGAATCCAAGAAATCCAAATCACCTGCTAAACCTGCTCCCAAGAAGAGGCCACTATCATTTACACAAACTGAATTTTTATTTCCCGAAGAAGGTAACGAAGATGATTTTATATTGGCTGATGACGAAGAAACTAACGATTCATTTCAAAACCTTAAGTCGCCAAGTGAAAAGGAAAATAGTCCCGATACCGATGATTATATGGATAATTGGGAAAATGATGAAGACGTTGATCTCGATATGAATTCTAATTTGCCAGCCGACATGTCAACACCCAGAAAATCGTCGCCTGATTTAACAGAAGAAGATTCGTTTGTAATACGTTTTGCAAACCCAAGTCCACCTTCGGAATTATTACTACGTAAACAGGTGCAGTCAGAAAACAAAAATAAGGGTAGTGATAACGATACTGCAATACCACTCACACCTCCCTTAGATTTGCTTAAAAAATCCCAAGAAAATTTAGAAGATAAGCGGCCGAAGCAAGAAGTAAATAAGAAAACTGAAGAAATTCAAGGACCAAAGAAAACCGAATTGTTTGGTATGCAAGAACTTTACGACCAGTTTATCAAGAGTGTTGAAGCTTCAGGTGTTAACATAAAAACCGAGAATAAAGAACAGGCAAAAGATCAACAGGATTCTACTATACTAGAACCAGATATTTCAAAATTGGATGAAGAACCTGACATCTGTATGCATAATCAAAGTGAAGATCCCATGTCTACATCATCTACTTCTACATCATCGTCTACTTCCTCGTCTTCGTCGTCATCATCGGATACAAATTCCTCATCCAATTCGTCTACTTCGTCCTCTTCAGCCTCATCATCAGAGGATAGCAATGATGGCGATGAGATTAAAAATTCTATTAAACCTCCTGTCAAAAAACCTAAACTAGAAGAAGTCATTAACACTAACACCTCATCGGTCAATGATTGTATACCAAATAATTTAGATGACCTGGCAGCGAATACCCAAATTAGCGCAAATGATCAAACAACTGCAAGGGAGCCAAGAACACCATCACCTACACCAACACAGAAGACTTTGTTAATTAACCAAACTCCACCCACACCGGTTGCACAAACTAAAGTAACTCCCAAATCAGATGTCGCCAAAGATTTCAAAAAACTTAAGAATTTAGAAGCAAATTTGTCTCGCATACAAATGATGAGGGCCAACTATGATTCAAATGATGAAATAAGTGAGGAGTTGCATAAAATGGAAATCTTATTTTTACAAGAGAAGAAGTTAATCCTTCAAAAGTATGCTAAGAATACACCGCCATTAGAGAAGCCGGCGGAAACTATCAACAAAACAGGGGGATTTGTTCCTGCTTTGCCAGCCACTGAGTTTAGCATACTACCGCCACCGCCACCTCCGGAGGAGCCCAATAAAATCTTTGATGCTAACCGTGAAGCAATTAAATTGACAATATCACCTTTGAAATTGCCCTCAAAACCGGCAATATTTGATGTTTCTCTAACCGAAGAAAAGGAAAAGAAAACGGGAGATGATAAAGAGGAAATGGATTTCACTGAAAAACTAGTGAAACCTGCCAAAGAAGTGGCCATTGTAAAGCCAATGATGGAGACAAAGGAATCCAAAGAATCCAGATCAAGAGATTCTCATCGTCACCGTCGTTCGCCAAACTATGGTAGCCGTGAGAGACAAAGATCGCCAAGTAGTTATCGTGAACGTAATCGCAGATCGACATCAAGAAATCGTTTCAGTCCACAACGACGAGGTCGAGGTAGATCTTTATCAATAAGCCCACCGCGTAGAGGAACAGGCGTACGTCATGGAACTCCGCCAAGAAGGGGAGGACTTGGTTCTCGTTTTCGTATATCGAATCGTAGGTCACGTTCCCGTAGTCGTAGTCCCTTAAGACAATTTGGCAATAGGCGTGGTAAAGACAGCAGTCCATTTCGCAGTCGAAAACGTGGACAACTACCAGACTCTCAAGCGCATTATAAAAAGTTTAGCCGTCACAGAAGTTCACGTTCGAGATCTCCAAAATCACCACAAACAAGACCAAGATCACCTAGAACACCACCACCAAGAAGACGTTCGTACAGTCAGGATCCTTACTCAAGGTCACCGTTGCCATTCAAACCACCTTCGCCTCCTATGCGTCATAGTCTATCACCCACAAACTCGACTGGTTCACAAAGTAGACGCTCGCGTTCCACATCGCCACACAGACCAAGGTCACCACGGTCGCCACGTTCTCCCTTATCGCCGAGATCCCCGCGTTCGCCGAGATCGCCTAGATCTCCCGAATCTCCGCCTGCTCATAGATATGATGATCACCGCTATAGACGTGATAATAGTTTCGACAGAAATTCCTCTATGTCGCCACATCCGCAATATTATGGAACCGACAGTGCCGTGTCGTCCCAAGCTCCATCCTATTACTATAACATGTCACCGAACCGAATATCGCTGGATGCCCGCATAAATATAGTATTAAATACACCATCCAGTGGAGGCGATACGCCTCCTGCTGGCTATGAAGGGTATGCTAACTATGCACAATACGGTGGTGCAGCCTATATGTCTCTACCACCACAACCAATGGCTAATCCTCCAAGTAATATGGGCTATTATCAAAACCCATATGTTCCTGTAATGCCACCGATACACGATGCTCATCATTCTCTACCACCACCCATGCACTCTGCACAACCGCATTTACCTCCACACTTACAGCATCCTCCTGCCTATTCGAACATACCCACTATTAACACTGGAATACAGCCAGCCACACCATCTCCTTTAGCACCAAACAATTTCTATTATAACGACTTCAATTATGGGCATCAACCACCTGTAAATCCTGTGCTCAAAGAATTGCCTAAAGCGCCGGTGGCTGTACAAAAGGGAAATGTTTTGGAAATTGTGCCGTCATCTGGGGAAAGTGCTAACCAATCGCCTCAGGCTACAAAACTAAAAACTTCACCTGATCAAATGGACGCAACAAACTCGCAACATAATAAACCATCAGCAGCAGTGTCATGGAAAGACGAAGTCAATAGTCGTCATGTGAAATCAGCAGTTATGCGACTAAATCGCGAAGGCGATGGTGAAATGAGAAGCATTTTGAAACGTACCGAATCAGTTGAAAAGCAAGAGTAAGTACTTTTGTCTTATTTGTTTTGAAGATATTGTTTTTATTTGTAATTTAATTGCTTGCAGCAAAAACGAAAAGAAAAAAGTCTACTTTGAAGATGGCATTTACCCCAGTCGTGACAGTGATGACGAAGATCGGAAACTAATTGAAATAAAAATACGTAAGAAAGTGTTAAGATTGCGCAAGAAACGCGGTATTGATGTAGCGGCAGCACATGATTTACTGGGCGATAAATTAAAAGTAAAACAGCAGAAACCAAAAATTGATGCGGCTCTAGAGAAATTACCACCACCACCGCCGCCCACTACAATGCCCCCGGCAAATATTGAACAACCGATATACTTAAGACCACCAACACCAGTACCTTTGGTTTATTTCCACTTCGATTCGGTAGTGCATTCAATGTATGTGTCACAGTTGGAAAAACCTATACCGCCACGCCTGCTAAATCCAAAATGTGTACCACATGGAGCAGTGGCAACAGCTGCAATTGGAACTGTAGGAGGAGGAGGAGGGGCAGGCAGTGCTACAAGTAATACTGCGACTCAATCACCAAACCATAATTTAAATTCAGGCTCTAGTATAGTAGGTAGCATAAGTGGCGGTGTTGCAACAAAGAAGGATCTTACGACTCTGGCAGCGTTGAATAGAGTTGGTAAAAATGAAAATCAAATGAGTTCACCAAAAATGACAGGGGATCCGAAAAGGGACAGTCCTAACTTGCAACAATCACCTATAATACCTATGAGCAAACCATGCGGTATGCATTTTGCACCCACGCAAACCTCACCTCAAATGTCGCCATTGCATGGTCCACCAGCCATACGTCATCCGCCCTCTCCTATAGGTTTTGTAGGTATGCGTATAAATAATTTTATGCGTTTGCCACCTTCACCGTTAGCCAGAGCTGCTGTACCGCCGCATATGCAAACACCACCTCCTAATATGATGAACATGCCACCTGGGCATCATCAAATGATGCCTATGCGACATCCGCACTATAATATGCCACCACCAAATATAATGCCACCGGGTATGCCACCGGACAATAACTATAATCCACATGTGGGTAATGGAGGTGGTTCCCCGTATGGCGTAATGCAGGCACCACCGCCAGGTTTTCATGGTTATGGTCAGCGGCCAATGAACCCCCCGGGCTTTTTTATGGGTACTCCTCCAGTGCATACAATGCATCCTCCACCGCCTATGCTCTCAAATGCCCATATGAAGGATAAAGAACAGATCCTACATCATTCTCATCATCAGCCGCATCAACATCTCGCACATCCCCATACACACTTGCATTCTCAACCGCCACATCAACAACAACAACAGCATCATCAGCATAAACCTCCGCCTCCACTTCAGCAAACACACGTAGGTACTAATGTGGTTGCAGCTAGTCCACACGCCATGATAGCGCCGTTTAATGTAAAAAAAGACTGTTAATTGAATTAAAGAAAAGCAACAACAACCTATAAAGTCTATAAGAATTCGCTCTAATTTTCTACGTACATATACAGCTGTAAAGTGTATGGATTTTTATAAAAAAAAAAAAAACAAATTCTTTTGTATTTAAATCTTTTTCTTGAACAAAAAAGATTCTTTCTTCATTTTTACTTATTTGATTTTTGTTATTTTTTTTTTTTTGGTTCAAACGAGACATGATGTTCAAAAAATCCTAATTAAAATTACGATTTAACTCGCCATTAGTTTTTAGAGCTTTTCATAACATTTCTGCATAACTTCGAATTTTATTTATTTAGGGATTGTAATTCAATGGAAATTTTCCTTCTGTTTTCATTTTAGACAATAATTGAATTTGGGTGTCATTTCTTATTCTTTTTTCTGTTTTTTTGTTTAGTATTATTTTTCATTTTTTCCTTACAATTATCATAGAAAAGAATCGAATAACTTTTTTTCCCCATTCAAACGAAAACCCTTGGTTCCCAGCATATATTATGTAATTAATTAAAATTTCTTTAATTCTTATTATTTTATTTTAATTTTTCCTCTTAAATTCTGTTTTCTATTTAATTGAATTGGTAGTTTTAGTTTTATTATATTCTGTTTCTTTTTTTTAAATTTATTCTTAGCATATATAGTTTATATATAATAAAACATACAATTTTAGTGTAAATTAAATGGCAACAGAACTTGAAAAAAAAACAAAAACAAAATAAAAACAAGAGAAAAATTATAGAAGAAAAACTTGTAAGTGTTCATTGAATTTAAATTTAGATTTTAGTTAAACTATACATATATAATAACAATAATATTATTATTTAATTTTTATTACTGATTTACTTACATTTGTATTAAATTCAATCTATACATACGTAGCAAAAAACAACACAAAACAACAAAAAAAATACAATATAAAACAAAACATGAGTACACATTTGATTATAAATACTTTAAAAAAGTTTTAAGTAATTTTAAATGAAATAAACTTTAAAAGAAGTAAGTTAAAGAAAGTATGATTTAAATTTAAATAAAATGTACTAAAAATTAATAAATAAAACTATTATTATTATAAAAAAAATACATGTATTTATGCGTCGCCCCATATGTCTTCATGTTATTTTTATAATACAAACGAATGATTTCTAGAATGATACGAAAACGATGTTATGCCGCTACTTGTAGAGCTTATTGTCGGTAATTTTTTCGTTTCCGATGAGTGACTTGATGCTTCCGAACTATTAGAACGTTTTATTTTTCTAAAAATAGTATTTTCTTAACAAACATCGGGTCTATTTTAATATGTATTGTATGTAGCAGTTAAATCAGATTAAAAAAAATCCGTAATGACTACGGTAACTGAGATAGGACTGCTTATATATATAATCTTCTTACAGAACATAAATATATCGACTGTATTTTCTACTTCTAAAAGTAGATGTAATATTATAATTTTTATGTCGGGTCATGCAAAATCGAGTATGGGTTCTATTTCGAATTATTTGAGTTGATACGTAACATAATACCATGACGTAAATCATTTTCATACATATATAACATACATAATTGGCCATTACAATACTTCAGTCAAGATTACGACCTAACTTCTCCCACAACTTATGTTGTGTGTTGTCGACTACGATTTTTTTTTTAATTTCAGATGGGTTTGAACCGTGACCACGTCTAATAAACAATGGCAAAGTAGATTTAATCTCTTCCTAAAATTTGTTTTTGTTACAAAATTCTATCATTTGATCTTTATAGAGAAATTTACAATCTTCTAAACGTTTTTTAAAGAACTATAAAATTAAATTTTTTGGCATATAAATGCCAAGAACTTGTTTCATATGGCATATACTATTAAAGTAACATTTTACTTACTTTCTTTCTTCCATTTCCTTGCGTTGATGTTTTATAGCAATTACTCTCTTCTCCAAATGTTTACGTTCCATTCGAACTTCCATAGATTCTTGGTAATGCTTTTTAGCTTGATCCTTTATACGGATAATATCTTTTTTGTGCTCCTCTATAATCGAATACTGTTCATTCATTAAAAATGGTGAAAATTAAAATAATTTTCCTAAAGCTTTGAAAAATTTCCTTCTTACATTCCTGTCTAGGTGTTCTAAGAAACGACGACGATGTTTCTCTTGAAATTCCATAATACGATGTGTATTAAGTCCGTCCAAATACGGCTTCGGATGGAAAAGATCCTTTAAATGTGTTGGCATTTCATTACCCAATTTACAGGCTCTTGTCTGTCGACCACACAGTGGACATTTGTATATTTGTGGCCCATTGACGCTTGTTTCGCTTACATTTTGAGTACATTGTGCACAGGTAACATGATCACAGGCAAGCAGATACATTAAACGAGTTTTTTTCACATACTGCTCGTAGCATCGATTGCAATGGATCCAATGTGTGTAGGAGGAAGAGAGTGCTGGTGCTTTGTCTTGTTTCGGCTGTTGTTGTGCCTTAATATCCATATTTTTGTTGTTAATTTCACAATAGTTTTATTTCTTTTTTGAAATACACAATTTATTTGATATTTTGGAGTGTTTTATTAACTGAATAAAAATTTTCACACTTTATTCACCTTTTACCGTTATGCCGCTCTTTTTAGTTTATAGTTTTACGACGTGTTATCGTTTTACAGAACTGAGTATTTTAAAAAAGAAGAAGCATATAATTCAAATTACTAAACTTTCAATATTACTGCTATTACTGGCCGTTGGCAACACTATTTACGATATAGAAGTGTCAAATTAATAGGAAGAAGCAGCATATTAATATATTGCTTAGACGAATCAATTTTTTTCTATCGGCAACAAAAAATTTAAAGAATTTTTCTTATTTGTTTTTAAAAGTAAACACAACTAATAAATAAATTTGAAGATATTAAATAAAAAAGTTTCTTTTTTATATTGTTAATGAGTAATTAAAAAACAGAACAAACAAATGTTGTAACACATTAAAGAACAATTTAAACAGATTTATTCTTATAACAGAGCAACGAATGCAGCAGCAGAGTTGGCAGCAGTAGCAGCAGCACCACCAACATTCATCAATATAAAGAGACGTGTAGCCACGTCAAGAAGACTTTTTTTATCCAAATAATACAGATAAACTACTTCTACAGATAAACAATTAATCATTTATTGTAAAATTAACAAAACGACAGCAATATTGTGTTCGAAGCCGCTATGGGGTTGGCGGCTAAAATGTATTTAGTGTCACTTTTGTTATTGGTCGGCAGCAGCACTCTAAATTATCAAGTTTTGGCCGATGAACATAATCATAAAGTGAGCATAAACGCTGTTATATAGACCACTTAAAATCTAATAACAATAAAATTTCTCTTATATTTTTGTAGTATAATGATGGTGAAGAGGTGGTATTATGGATGAATACTGTGGGCCCATATCACAATCGCCAAGAGACTTATGCCTATTTCAGTTTACCATTTTGCACTGGCTCCAAGTCAAGTATATCACATTACCATGAAACTTTAAGCGAAGCTTTACAGGGTGTTGAATTAGAATTTAGTGGTTATGAAATAGAATTTAATCGTAAGTTTTATTATAACACTACATCTACACAAATATATATGATTTTGGTATATTTATTTCTGTAGGTGACGTTGCTAATACCGTTATTTGTATGGTCGATTTAACGGAAGATAAGGTAAAGGCTTTTACCTATGCTGTTATGAATGAGTACTGGTATCAAATGTATATTGATGGCCTACCCATTTGGGGCAAAGTGGGCGACAAGGATGAAAAAGATGGCAAATATTATATTTATACGCATAAGAAGTTCGATATTGGCCGTAATGGTCAGCAAATTGTCGATATTAATTTGACCACCGAAAAGAAAGAACTACTGGTGGCTGGCTCGAAAATTAAGTTCTCCTATGAAGTCAATTGGAAACCAAGTGTTGTGGAGTTTAAAGATCGTTTTGATAAATATCTGGATCCAAATTTCTTTCAACACAGAGTAAGTTTACTTATATTATTGTTAGTAGCAAGTGTTACAATATTCGTTAAAGCATATAAAGTCAGTTATATTAGGTTTTAGCTAGTAGGCCCACTTCAAATTCGGAATCTTACATGATCGTTCTTGTCAGTCAGGCTGCCCTAAGAGTGAGTGCGAAGAGTCTTTAAGGGCCTTTGGACCAGATCGAATCCGGAACATAGCGGTATACTCGGTGATGAGAAGGCGTATGCTCTCGATAGATTAAGTTCACCTAGGCGACTTGATAGTGGGTCCTAACCCACAAGTCTGCCACTTGAAGGAGGAGCAGAGGTATTGGATGGGATGGATCAAGATGTTGTATCCAGGAGTTCATAGCCTGCTATAGACAATAATAGAACTGGTTTGCTGCTGTGATAAGATAAAGCCAGCATGAGGTTAGTTATTGAATTCATCAAGGACACTGCGAAATTATATTGCTGTAAAGGGTCTGGAACAGATCCTAGCTGGACAATTGCAGGCTATTATGTGATGAGGAGATACTGGAAACGATCGAGCATCTCCACTGCAACTGTCCGGCTTTTAGTCGGTTGAGAGCCCTAGGCAGGGGCTTCTTCGAAGGTATCGATTTTCTGCTTAGAGCTGACATTAGGGCATTGCATAGATTCATAAATAGGTTAAGATAGTTGAGAATTGCTAGGTCATCAATGCTGTAGTTGCGCTCTCGTGTGTGTGTGGTCCATCTTATTACTCCGTCTTCTTATATCCTACCTCCTCCATTCCTTATCCAATTTTCTTATCTCCGCTGTTCCTTCTCTCTCCCTTCTAAGACGAATTTAAAATATTCAAGGGCCATCTATAGGATTTTGAAGATAAATGCCTTAGTGTTGTATTTAAGAGAATTTATCATGAATTATTTAAGCGGACTTAAATTTTCTTTTCAATAATGTAAACCTTTTTTTTGTTTCTAGATTCATTGGTTCAGTATTTTTAATAGTTTCATGATGGTCATATTTTTAGTTGGCTTAGTGTCCATGATTTTAATGCGTACTTTGCGTAAAGATTATGCTCGTTACAGTAAAGATGAAGAAATGGATGACATGGTAAGTCAAACAAACATTCATTAAATTATTTTTAAAAACTTTAGAATTTGTATTTCACTACTGCTACAAGGAACGTGATTTAGGTGATGAATATGGTTGGAAACAAGTTCATGGTGATGTTTTTCGTACACCACCACATGCCTTATTGTTTTCGGCTTTAATAGGTGCCGGTTATCAGTTGATATCTGTAGTATTTTGTGTTATAATATTTGCCATTGTTGGAGAATTATATACAGAGTAAGTGACCTATGAGTTAGAATTATATTTTAAATCCTTAATTATGATGGTATTTACTTGTATTTAGACGTGGCTCCATGTTGTCTACAGCAATTTTTGTTTACGCTGCTACTTCCCCAATTAATGGTTATTTTGGCGGTTCACTTTATGCACGTCTCGGCGGTCGTATGTGGATTAGACAAATGCTGGTGTCGGCTTTTATGGTACCTGTGTTTGTTTGTGGTACAGCGTTCTTCATTAACTTCATTGCCATTGGCTATCATGCCTCTCGTGCCATACCATTTGGCACAATGGTAGCTGTGACCTGTATATGTTTCTTTGTTATACTGCCTTTGACATTGGTCGGCACAGTGGTTGGTCGTAATTTGGATGGCCAACCGGACTATCCATGTCGTGTTAATGCTGTACCCCGGCCCATACCTGAAAAGAAATGGTTTATGGAACCAGCCATCATAATACTGTTGGGTGGTATTCTACCATTTGGTTCCATATTCATTGAAATGTAAGTGTTGTTGTTGATGTTGTTATTTTTAAAAGCTATGATTTTAATTCCTTTTTCTTTTTAATCAAACTGTTTAGGTATTTCATATTTACTTCCTTCTGGGCTTACAAAATCTATTACGTTTATGGCTTTATGTTGTTGGTATTTACCATTCTAACCATAGTCACTGTGTGTGTTACAATTGTTTGCACATATTTCTTATTAAATGCTGAAGATTATAGATGGCAATGGACTAGCTTTATGTCTGCGGCCTCAACCTCCATCTATGTGTATGCGTATTCCTTTTATTATTTCTTCTTTAAAACGAAGTAAGTCTACTTGTTATATACAATGTTTATTTGTTTTGTACATTACATAATAATTGCTTGTTTTTCTTTGTATTTGTTACAGAATGTATGGTTTATTCCAGACCACTTTTTATTTTGGTTACATGGCCTTATTTAGTGGTGCTTTAGGTATTATATGCGGTACTGTCGGTTATATAGGCACAAGTGTTTTTGTACGCAAAATCTATTCCAATGTTAAAATAGACTAGATAATCATAATCTTTAAACATATTACCTTCTCACAATTGAAACAACATAAATCCAAATCCCTTGCTAAGCAAACACTGCATTCTCTGATCCCGTTTCTTTAACCTTAGTAATATAGCATAAGGACTTTACACAATTTTTCAAAATCTCCCATTCTTAATTCTCTCCCTACTACACCCTTATCGTAAACTTTCTCATTATGAAATAAGAAATATAAAACAAACAATTAATAGTTTAAGATGTGAGTAAAGCCAGAGAAAAAAAAATTAACAATAATGCTAATAACATATGTATTTAAATATTTTTAATTATAATTCTGTTCTGTTCTTATAAATTTTTTTTTTATTTTTTGTAAATTATAAAAATTTAGTTTAACGGGTAAAACTCTTTTGTGTTAAACATGTTCATGAATTTNTTTTTGCTTCCAAATACTTATTTATGAATATTATCAATGTATGTAAATGAAATTATGCATTATTATGTATTATTATTATTATTATTCTATTGATTGGCAGAACTTGTTGAACACATTTTCGGTTTTTTTTAATTTTTTTTATTCCTTTTTTGTTCTTTTTTTGTTGGCTTTTAGCGTTTTGCCTTATATTCATTTTAATTGAACTTGTAGTTCTTTTTGTTTAAATAATGTATAATAAAAAAAAACAATTAAAAAATAAATAATGAAAACGAAACCAATGCAAAATGTTAAATAAAAATACAAACAAAACAGTTCTGCTGTAAAAAATTTTAAATGAAATGTGATTTTATTTATTGATTAATTAGAAAATTCTGTTTTTATAATTACCATTGCTCCATATACTACTTCATAACTTTAAGGTACGCGGATTCTAGGACTATTCAACCTGGGCAAAACTTTACCAATCCGATGTCCATTTGCACATCTTGATCGCTTTTTTCGAAAAAATGTCACAGAGCTTCGCCAAGACTCGTGTCTATCAATGCGCCGTTTTTTATAGGCTTATTAGCAGTCTCATTGCTTCACACCAACGCCCCGGAACCTGATACAGCAACATTCTGTACAGGTGCTTCGTGAGTGTCTTTTTGACGAATGAAAGCGAATACAATATCCAGTCAGTCAGACTATCTACACGAATAAGCACCATCTTCTTCTGCGTAATCCGTTCTCCGTTATTTTGAAGATGATAAACACCTCACAATGAAAAACAATACACTTATCAGGGAACTTATCGAACAGCTTCATGGAATTCCACAGGTAGATTCCTAACCTAGTGCCAGTCTTTATTTTGAAATATCACTTTACCGCGAAGTAGAGTGCTTACTCGATTTATCTAAATGCGTATGTCAAAAGCTTTTTAGTTTATCAGTGTGTGCATATTTTTCAGTATAAAAAAAAGTTCAATATGGCAATGCCTTAAATGCCAGTAAATTTTATTTTATTGACGGGAATAGACTAAAAAACGAACAACGCTTGCAAATTGTTGAATTTTATTGTTAAAGTGCGGGAAATGACTTAAAATCGAAAAGTTATGATGAAGATCCTTTGTGGCTAAGTGAGTATATCAATAAACGGTGCAAATCGCAATGTATCGAAGTGTACGAAGATAGCAAAGTATCGTGCGGTTTCTTTGTGTCTACGGGCAGCGCTAACGTTAACTTATAAATTTTATACGAAAAGAGCAAAGTGTCGGGCGGCTTTTTTTTGTTTAAAAGTGTAGAATTGTACGCTATACGGGCAGCGCTAACGTTAACTTATAAATCGACGAGTTTGATGAGTAATTAACCTCAGTTTTTGAAGCAGTTTATTGACCACTAAAAACGATAAACCAGGCTTTTGTCTGTGGACTACGTGATGACCACCGTATATAGTGACAAATAAGTCATAAATCAAAGCTTGAAAACCAGCAATTCCTATAAAATTAATTTTCTCCAAGATCCCTATGAATAGTACGTATGGTGCATATAAAAGTAAGGAGGATTTTTTTTTGAAACCACAAACAGCCTTTGGGGTTACATTAAAAAGTGTGGGTAAAACCAGTAGAGAGACAAGAAATAATAAGCAATTGAAAAGGTTATTTGGAGTCGCAGTGTCAGAGGATAGGTTGTAATCCTGACTGAGGGTTGTAGTGAGCAATGTAAGTAGATAAAAAAAACAATTGACAAGGATAAAATATACAAAGGATAGCGGATCTAAAAGTGAAGAATGTAAATTTTAGAAATTTAAGTGGAAAAAGTGTTATCTTACAAGCCAATATGAGCCAGTGATGAAATCATTAATGTGACCACTTTCTACCAGTCCTCGGCCAACTATCTTAAGTTTTCGTCTCTTCATGTCAGAGCAAAGGCACAGGACATGGCATACAGATTCTGGCTCCCCCTATATAGCGACAAATCCTGCAAAAAGAGGATTACAATTAATCCATGAACTAATCCATACCTATAGGGTATATTGCCACGTCAAAAACGTCTCTAGAACTCAAAGCAGTCATAGGATATGGTGTACAGATTCCCATTCCTCTAGATAACAGCAAATTCTGCAGAAAGAAGGTTTACCACTGACCCATACATTCATCCCCGGATACTAGAACCACTACCTGGGCTCTATATAGTAGCCTGTAAATTTTGCAAACTTTAACATTCCGATCTCCATTTGATCACCTCATCGATTTGCTAGAAGAAATGTCGCAGGATTGGTATGACCGTTTGCTTCACTAGTTTCGCGTCTTTCTTTGTGTGGTTCTTGTGTAGGCTTATCAGTAGTCTCATTGCCCAACACTAATACCCCGGAAGCCAAAACAGTACGATTCTGTACAAGTGCATTGTGCGTGTCTTTCGGATCGATGAAAGCAAATACAATATCCAGCCAGTGGAACTGTCTACACGAATAACCACCGTCTTCTCCTGCGCAATCCGTTCTCCGTTGGTTTGCAGATGATGAACACGTCACAATGGAAAACAATACACTTATCAGGGAACTTATCGAACAGGTTCGTGGATTTCCACAGGTAGATTCCTAACCTAGTGCCAGCCATTATCTTGAAATATCACTTTACCGCGAAATAGAGTGCTGACGTCATTTATCTAGATGCGTATGTCAAAAGCTTTTTAGTTTATCAGTGTGTGCATATTTTTTCAGTATAAAAAAAAGTTCAATATGGCAATGCCTTAAATGCCAGTAAATTTTATTTATATTGACGGGAATAGACTAAAAAACGGACAACGCTTGCAAATTGTTGAATTTTATTGTTAAAGTGCGGGAAATGACTTAAAATCGAAAAGTTATGATGAAGATCCTTTGTGGCTAAGTGAGTATATCAATAAACGGTGCAAATCGCAATGTATCGAAGTGTACGAAGATAGCAAAGTATCGTGCGGTTTCTTTGTGTCTACGGGCAGCGCTAACGTTAACTTATAAATTTTATACGAAAAGAGCAAAGTGTCGGGCGGCTTTTTTTTGTTTAAAAGTGTAGAATTGTACGCTATACGGGCAGCGCTAACGTTAACTTACAAATCGGCGAGTTTGATGAGTATTTACTTCACTTTTTGAAGCAGTTTATTGACCACTAAAGACGATAAACTAGGCTGTTTTCTGTGGACTACGTGATGACCATCGTATATAGTAACAAATAAGTCATAAATCAAAGCTTGAAAAATAACATTACATCTGCTACAGCCTGCAGGTGAGATACCGGTTGAAGTGCTCGAAAAGGAGGCCGGCCACCTACGCTGCGGTCAATCTTTACAAGAAATAATCTTTAAAAAGTAAGTTTTTTCAAATTTTTTTCAAATTTTTTTTTTTAATTTTTAAAATTCAAATTCAGTTGTAATGAGTCTCAGAGGACTTTCAGGGCAATATCAATTTCGAGTCTAGCAATACCTCTTAGTACTTGACCTTATCGAGCTGTTGATTGAGTTAATTAAATACGGCTTCAACCACCCTGCCGATGATTAATATCCTTGAGTTTTAATTAGTTAACTGGGCTATTTATTCCTGTCCTTATATTGTAGGTGTCACGAATTTCTTATAATAAAAATTTTAAGTCAACTAGAAGTAAAGCTCTCTTATAACGCAATTCAAATGCTTCAAAATGTTCAAACTTATTAAACATTTTTTTTATTTCTTAAAACTAAGTTTTCTATTGTAAACCAATAATCACATGAGTAAACTTTCTAAATATTAGATCTGACTTATGTGTGACAATAACCTAACCTAGCGTGTATTTGGCTGACTAAGATACAGTTTCGCGTAGATGCCGTTTTTCGCTAACAATTGCGGATGATTACCCTGTTCGATAATACGGCCACTTTGTATGACACAAATTACATCAGCATTTTGTACTGTGGCTAAACGATGGGCGATTACCAAACATGTACGCCCAGAGCATGCTTCATCTAGAGCAGTCTGAACGATGCGTTCACTTTGTAAATCTAAAGCTGATGTGGCTTCATCTAGAAGCAGAATTTTAGGATTTCTTACTAAGGCACGAGCAATGGCAATGCGTTGTTTTTGGCCACCCGACAGTTGTGTACCACGAGCACCCAAACAGGTATCATAGCCCGAGGGTAATGCGGAAATGAAGTCATGAGCATTAGCCATTTTGGCAGCAGCAATTACCTCGTCCATGAGTACGCTGCGTGATGTGTCACCATAAGCTATGTTCTCGGCAATGGTCTTTTCGAATAGTGAAGGTTCTTGTGAAACAATACCTATACGCCTACGTAGACCTGTTAAGGTCATGTCATGGTGTATATCTTCTTGGTCGATTAACTAAACAAAATAAAATTATTGATCAATATTATCAAGAAAGTAATATTTTCCATTGCATTCCAACTTACTATGGTGCCCGAGTCTGGATCATAATATCTTAATAGCAGTTGTACACAAGTAGACTTTCCTGACCCCGAAGCTCCAACTAAGGCTACTGTTTTGCCTTGCAAGACTTCCAAATTGAAACCTCTTAAGACCTTTTGGTCTTTGCGTGTAGGATAATGAAAGTGTATGTCTCTAAAGCTAACGCCTTGTATGGCATTGGTTTTGGCTGGCAGTATGGAATATTTCTTGGATGCATTGATATCCGGTGATTTAATTTTTGGTTCACGATCGATAATGGCAAACATGCGATCGGCTGATACTAAGGCAGCATTGAACATGGGCATAAAAGCCAATGATTGGGCCAAAATAAATAGGCCATATAACATGGAATTTGATATTCTGTAAGAGAGAAATTTATATTCAAATAACAAAATTGTATGCCAATAAAATTCCACATACTTCATGATGTTCTCAAATTTAATTCTGCCATCGGCACACATATAGCCACCATATGTCAGGGTAACAGCATAACCGAAAAACATCAAAGACATGCCCAAAGAATTAATTAAGCCTCGATAGCGTAGTTTCTTTTTAATTTCACTTCGATATCTTTCCACTTCGGCATTATAGACTTTAATAAGATCCTCTTCACGACGCAAGGCAGCCACAGTACGTATTTGTGCTATGGTTTCGGTAGCTATCCGGCTAGTTTCCTCTAGAATCTCTTTCTCCTGTATGGCACTTTTGTTGGTGTATCTTTAAATTAATGAAGTGGTTTTAATTTAAATTAAATTCCAAACAAAATACAGCTAAAGAAAGTTTATTTTACTTACTTGGCTTCAAAAATAACAGAGGCCACCATAAATGGAGCCGTCGTCAGACATATTAAAGCCAATTCCCAAGAATAAGAAAAGGCAATGGAAAAACTGCATATGAAATTGGAGAAGGCTTGTAAAATATTACTTAAGGGGAAACCAATTGCTCCTTGCACCCCTGAGGCATCACCGGCCAGACGTGCAGAAAGTCCACCAACACTGTTTTCTTTAAGGTCAAACCAACCCATATCTTGGCTTAGGATTTTACTAAAGGTTATGGATCTAAACAAAGAAAAATTAGGGAAACCGTTCTTTTTTCAGTACCAAATCTTACCTCATTCTTGTAGTCAACCAAACACCAGCTAAATTAAAGAAATAGGTTTGCGTTAAGCAGGCAGCACCTGCAATAATACCCACAACTACTGCAATTATAGCTGATCTACCTGTATTGCTTAAAACCACTTCGGGGTCCTCATCATTTAGGGAACCAAAGAGATCAGCAAATACAAAAGCAAATGCGGGCTGGGAACAACCATACAATAAGGCACAAAAGGTTGCAATTGCCAAGAAACCCCATTCGGGCTTGGCCCATTGCAGAACACGCCTAAACGTTTTCATGTATTGAGTATTCTTGTCATCCACTACCAATTCTTTTTCATTAGGATCGTTTATTGCGCGACCAGCAAATGCCTGTAAAATATTTTTGTCCAAAGAAGCTTCGGAAAATCGTGGACTATTTGTCAAGCTATTCAATAAAACTTTATCGCTTATGACATCCTTTTCTTTTTCCTTAATTGCCACGGTATTATTATTGTCAATATCGTCTTCGTTGTCATTGTCATTGTCGAGCAGACCTTCGTATTCGTGGGCGGTGACCATTTCATAATAACGTCCCTTCTCTTTCATAAGACTCTCATGGGTGCCCTCTTCAACTACTTTGCCTTTATCTATGAAAATAATACGATCAGCATGACAAATGGCCGAAAGTCTATGGGAGACCACTAAAGTAGTGCGTCCCTTGCTGGCTCTATCCAAGGCAGCTTGTACTAGCTTTTCCGAATGATAATCCAAAGCGGAGGTGGCTTCATCCAACAGTAAAAGCTTGGGATTTTGTATTAGAGCACGAGCTATGGCTATGCGTTGACGCTGGCCACCAGACAACTGCACGCCCTTTTCACTAATCAAAGTATTATAACCCTGAAATTAATTATAAGAAGTCTCATGGTAAAAATAATGAAGAAAAATTATAATTAAGATTATATTACCTCAGGTAAACCTATAATAAAGTCATGGGCTCCACCAGCTTTGGCAGCATCTTCTACTTCCTTTTGCGTAGCATCCATTTTGCCATGCCTGATATTTTCCTCTGTTTGTTAATGTTAATTAAAATTGTTTAAATAATAAATTACAAAAATTTGTTTTAAACTTACCTATGGTACCGAAAAATAATACCGGCTCCTGACCCACCACAGCCATATTCGATCTTAGCCAGTTTACATTATAATTTCTTAAATCTTCATTATCCAACATTATTTTACCAAATATGGGATCATAAAATCGTTGCAACAATTGTATGCAGGTAGACTTTCCCGAACCAGAAAATCCCACCAAGGCCACTGTTTCACCTTCATTGATCTTAATATTAATGCCACGCAATACAATAGAGTCCTCACGTGACGGATAGGTAAAGAAAACATCCTGGAATTCTATGTTGCATTTCAAGCCATAATTTTTAATTTTACCCTCTTTGGAAAGAGGATCAATCTTCGAATCGGTTTCTAGAACCTCAAATATTGCCACAGCCGAACCACGAGCAGAAGCAAAAGCTTCGAGGAACGGAGAAGTTCTTGCAATATGATCAGCACCCACTAGAATCCCGCATATGACCTAAAGTGGTTAAAAAGAAAAAAAAAATGCTTGTAAGCAAGGATTTCAAATTTGTTTTGAACATATTTTGTCACTTACAATCATTAATATTGCGGGTGTGTATTCTTTATCCTCTGGATTTTTATAACGATCATCTAAAATTAAATGGGCTCCATACCAAAATGCCGCTGCACTTGATATGAACAACATGGATTTCAATACCGAGTCACCCAAACTTAAAAATATGCCCTTCATTTTGCCTGATTTACATGCGGGTACTAATAGATTGTCGTATCGTTCACGTTCTGACTTTTCACCGCCAAATGCTACCACTGTTCGTATTGAACTGATTACCTCCTCTACGATAGAACCAGCTTTGGCATATGAATTCTGTTCACGTGTTGTCAGCTCACTTTGGTACTGGAATGAATTAAAAAAAAGTTCAATTGAAATCCAATATTGTTCTTTAGCAAGGCCCAGCAGCTGTTACTTAGCAAGGCCCTATGCCTCCATTGAGTAGTTTACATATACATTTTCTAACAGAGATCAGTGGAATAAGTGGGCCGCTAAAAGGTTTGGTTCGCGAGTGTTTTTAAATTCAGCGATTGATACCTTGCTGATGAAATTTTGATAAGATCAGAGGAATTGTGTAACAATTGCGTTGGGTCTCTGCGGATGACAGTTGTTTTGGCAAAAAGCAGCCTAAATGTTTACGCCACTGAAAGACTTATCTTAGGACCATAGTTTCTTTCTATTAGCACACATTCCGGAATGCAATCAGTAAATCGGGTAGTGAGTATTAGGTATATTGCATGGCAAAGTCTTAATACATTTGCTATTCCACTGAACCGCCGTGTATTCTCGTTGGTTTAATTCGCTCTAGAAATTCTTTAAAATCTCCGTAAAAAATGATTTATTCCAGGGTCTGTTATTTTTTTTTTTTGAGTAGCAGTGGATGTATCAAAACTTCTACGGCAATTTCTGCCAAGTTTTCAAATATTTGTAGTAGGTAGTATGTTGGCCAATAGGTATTGTGTTCTCCTATTACATAAGAGCCCATTTATCCCCACTCGAATATCTCGAACAAAACGAAATATGGGAAGAAATATTTCTTTCAGCAACTTCCTCTTAACAGCCTTCAGGCATAAACTAACTCTAAGGGTAAATTAGATTGCCATGGAAAGCTTCTCAAATCTGTGGTTTGGAGTCGACCTTGAACTTCAGATCCTACCACTCTTGGATAGAATTAACACACAACACAATACAGGCGGTGTAAGAAGCAAGGTTGTAGTTCTTATTAAGAAAGTAAGTAAATGTAATTTGGCGTTGTCATGGTGGAATGCATTCCTTTTTCTGTTGAACAATTCTAGCCGTTTTAATGGAACTGCTTGCTTCAATCTTGTAATTTGGTATTAGATGAGATGAGAGTCAATCATAAGGAACTCTTCTTTTCCAACAGCATCAGCTTCCATATTACTCCATGCATTTTTGTTCCAAAAGCATAGAGTCTACTGGTTTTGTTCAGGGCAGAGTTAAAAAGGAAGCTGTCAGCTAATCCATTTCTTAGATACGAAATCTTCTTGTGTATCCTACCAACCTAACCCTTGTCTCTAAAGCTTTGATCTTTACTGTCGTATGCAGTTGTAGAACAGATTCGGTTGTACTTCTCTTATGTCAACGCATGCTAGTCTTTGTATCTGGTTTTTAAGCTTTAAGACTTAACAACAAAACTGAATTTAAAATTCGTAGCATAGTGAACTAAAGTTAAGCAAAAAATTACAGTGTGTTGACTTATTAGACATTAGACCTGGGTTCAAACCCCATGGGAAAAGTTTCTCAGAAAACTCTCGTTCGGAATGTATGAAATTAACACACACACAATATAAGTGGTGTAAAAAGTTAGGTCGTTAGGCGGCTGATTTATTTGCTTTGTTAAATTTAATTAACCCAAGCAAACTGAGAACATTTTACGGCGGGTTTTCTAAACAATTCATTGCTGCTTTCTTTGTTTTCATTTTATCCAGTTAACACGTGATTTTATTTTCTCACATGGTTGCCAGACGTCAGCAAACGTTGGAAATAAATTCAATATAATGAAAATAAATTTCATTACAATTTAATAAATCAAATCAATCAATCAATATTCTAGCAATCAATATTTATTGATGCTTGCTGCTTAGACATCTAACAGCGATGTTATAACTCACTCTAATATAATCTAACAAAGTCATTGACCTATCTAATGAAAGCATAATTCAATGATAAGATTAAAATCAATCGTTTATAAACCGATAATTAGAAATTAGCAAAAGTAATTTTGTTTTTGTTTTTAATCATATAATTAGGAAATCTGAAAACTTACCTTAGACACTATATAATTAATGACCATTGTTATCGGTATATAAACACAAATAGCCAAAGTTAAACGCCAGCCATATACGAACGATATTATAATGCTGATAACAATATCAAAAAACATCATAACAAAGTGTCCAATATTCTCTGCAATACCATTACGTATCTTTTCCATGTTACTAAAATAGAAAAACAAGATTTGAACTAATTTCTAAATTCTAATAAAAACTCTCTGGTCGTTTTACTTACTCTGTTATGCGTACAGCAAAATTTTGATTTTGTGCCATATCATGCCAACCAATATCTTGGCGTATGGTTGATTCGAAAAATTTACGTCTCATACGTACAACTAAATTAAGTGCCACATGATTATAGAGATCCACATAAATAATGCCGGTTACAAACATTAACAATGTATCCAGACTGCATAATATACCAAAGGCCATCGAATCATTCTTCAATTCGGCCATATTCTCTTCAAGAGTTCCATTGACTCTGTAAGAAAAAGGAATTTCATTTAAACCTTAATCAAAATCTGAACTCTACTACTCATGTGTTTGACATCTGTATGTGAAAAGTATTTCTTAGAATCCTAATGATATTTTATAAGTTTGTGGCAATCACAACTCTTTTTAAGTGATCTTAACTCTTCTATTTGTATATCGATAATGTATTTGGCATTTAAGGAACTATTCCCTACTTACGATTTCAATGAGAAGAATGAAGAATTTTTTTAAATGCTTAGAAATAATTAGGCCCAAATTTTTTAGTGCTCACCCCTTACATAAAAACCATGTGCGCTATTATTTGTTCAGCAAATATTTTGTAAATGTAGGAATCTTTCAATCTTTTAAATTCATTAAAACGGATAGCGTTAAAATCTGTAATGGCCTGTGAAATGATGGTGAATAACTTGCTTCCTGTGATCTCAGAATCTGTTTGTTTTAAAGTAGTATTATTTGAACTGAGATTTCTAAAGAGATGTGGGGATCTGTGAAGTAAAGAAGGGCATGTTTTTGCATTATAGCACGACAGTAACAGTACGTAGATGCCGTAGTCTAGTAGGTAGTGTGTTGGCTTATTAGACGAAAGGCCAGGGTTCGAATTCCCTTCCCGGTCAGACATCACAAACGAAAAACGGCTTCTCTTAGCAGATTTCTGACAAAAACTCTGAGAGTAAATAAAATTGCCATGAGAAGTTTCTCATAAATCGGTCGTTCGGAGTCGACTTTAAACTGTAGGTTGTGAGAAGCTAGGCCATAATCCTGACTGAATGGTTGTAATTTCCAATTATGTATTATATATGTATGTATGTATTATTTGAAGGCCGAATTGAAAATCTGAATTTTTTTAAATTCGAAACTAACCTAATAAAACCATATTTTGTCTTCTGCTGTATTCAATACTTATTTTGGACTGTTTGCGCACCACAACCAACTTTAAAAAGTTTGGCCTAAATTTCAAAATAAAAAAAAACGAGCGCAGAATAAAAATATTTCGAAGAAAAATTTGTTCGAAATCGAGAAGATCATTGAGTAAGTGTAGTTTGTTGATGTAGCGAATTTGCAATTTCACCAAGTAAATAAAGCGTCTTCTTTATCAGTTTATAAACATTTCTTATATCATTTAAAGTACAATTATAGATTTACAATCGAATTATAAAAATAATTCTTTTATAAACAATATAAAACGCGTTTAATATTGGATGTTCAAAAAAGTTCTGTGTTACAAATTTAACTTAAAATATAATACATTTTTCTTTTATAATTGGAACGAGCTTTATGAGAACAACGTGTTTGCTTTTTTTAACGACAACATTTTCCTAATTGGACCACCATTAGTTCAAGTTGCCAGCTAAGCTCAGTGTTCGTGAAAGTTTTGAAGTCATCATACAAGTGATAACCTGTAGGTGCTGGATTCGAACTATAAGGTGAATGCATTAAATCTTTTCTCTGCCCATTCAGTTTCTGCCGAGTCTTCACAGATATGTGTGGCTTAACCTAGTCAAGGTTCATCAGTTTTCAGTTTTTCAACTCTGACCAGTTTAATTGCTTGGTTCCCGTTAATCTTTAATAAAAAAAATTCCATCATCATTCTGCCATCACTTGCATAGCTTCGTCCATGACCTTTTTAGCACATTACGTGAACGTGAACCATTTTTCAGCATTCATTAACATTTCTTTCAGAAATTTTTCGATTCCCTTCGATCGGTACAAGTGAATTGTAAATGAAAATGCTTTCAAATCATCATCAAACTACAGATTTACATTACTGCCTACTATTCATTATCCATAACGAGACCTATAATTAGTTTATTCTCAGACGTTTTGAAAGACGTTGATAACAGGGCATTGTCCTAAATTTTTTTCTATATTTCAAACGAAATCTAAACAAAATATTTCTTTCGTCCAATTCCTCTCAGCAGGTTTCTAGAAAAACTTGTGAGAATAAATAAAAATTAGCCTGAAAATTTTCTCAAAAAAAATCTGTCGTTCGGAATCGACTTTAAACTGTAGAGATAAGCTAGGTTGTAATCCTGAGTGAAGGTTTGTAATGATCAATTATGTACTTTTGTATAAATGTACATATGTGTGTATGTATGTGAACTGAGATAGACTACATTGTCCATAAATTAAAATTGATAAAATATTTTCAGTGTTAATTCATGTATCCCCGGTCAGTCATCAAAAACGAAATAAGAAAAAATATTTCTTCGGCGACTTCCTCTCAGCAGATTTCTGGCAAAAACTCTGAGAATAAATAAAATTGCCATGAAAAGCTTCTCAAAAAAATCTGTCGTTAGGAGTCGACTTTAAACTGTAGGTCCCGCCACTCATGTATAAAATTAACAACACAACATAAGTGGTGTGAGAAGCTAGGTCGTAATCCTGACTGAAGGGTTGTAATGGCCAATTATGTATGTATTATGTATGTTAATTCATTCCCAACAATATCGGTCTCTCTGAAATATCCAGTTGTCTTTCGTTGCCTCAGCTAACTGTTTGATGACGAATACCTAGTTGCCTAGCAACATTTACTCTAGCTATATGCCGATATATCATAGTTTCTGCATGATTTCAGTCTCCGCACTTTTTTAGTGATTGGTCGTCCTGATCGTGTCATTTCTAGTCATAGCATTAATGCTTTTAGAAAATGCCTTACAGCCACCAAAGTTAAGCTAAGCACGTTTTAAACTAGCTATAGTGTTGCCTAATGCAATACCAATATAAGGAAACATTTTTACATTTTAGAGCCATCTATTGACAATTTGCAAACGAACTTTTTTGAACACCCGATTTTAAAATGAAAATACTTCCTCATGAAAATCGTATTCTAAAGTCAATATATATAGGAACAGGAAATTATTATCAATTTTCAATATTTTAAAATATTTTTTTTTTGATTGTTTTAACACTTTTTAGATTTAAAATTTTTATTCAAAATTTTTCTTTAATTTGTTGCAAAATTTTCTGTTTTTATACTTACAAAATTTTACCGCCTCCAAATAATGGCAGCGTATAGGTGGGCGATGTTGGTAAGCATAAGTTACGATCCACAAACATCGATACCAATTCACTGTATACCACTATGATAATGGGAAATACCAAGGATTTAAGGAATGCAGCTATAAAAGCCAATACCAATAGAAAATATTCCCATGGTGTGGCATAGCAAAACAGTTCAAAAAATCCAACTTTTCGTTGTACAACTTTAGGTTTCTTTTTGGTATTTGATGGTGTTTCGGCTCCCATGATGTTAGTCTAGATGATATATTTTGTTCGACGAGTATTCAAAACAAATACTCTTAGAACCACCGGGAGTTGTTTAAAGCGTCTTATGCTTAGAACTTTCTCACAAAGACTGTAATGTTAGACACTCAATCAGGCAACGATGAAATAATGCAAGAAAACGTAATCAATTAATAGTAAATTGAATGGTATACACTATGTACGTAGTACATACGTACAAGTATAGTATGCGCAATGTATTGTAGTTTAAAATATTTAATATTTATTTTGTTAAAGAATTGAAATATAATTGTCTGCGTTCAAATGATGCTTTCATCTAATATCAGAGGTCAATTAATGGTAAAAAAAAATTTTTTTTTCTTTATGTTGCTGCTTTTCTAATAAAATTTAGTTTAGTTTTGTATTAATTTAGCGTTTTAAATTTAGAAAAAAAAATGTGTTGCGTTCCGTTGAGAGCGGCGGACTAGACTAAAATTCTTTCAAAGGGTTCTTGTTAAGACTTTATTTCAATTCGTAGATTTTTTTTCTTCTAATTTTTATCAAATTTTTCACTTTATTACTCCATAAAACTATAAAATATTTTTTTTTAAATTTAATTTAAAGCTTTTTCTTCTATTTCTAATTTGTTGTTGTTGCTGTTGTTGTTGTTTTTGTTAAATACATCCATTCATTTATTGAAAAGGGGAATGAACAGATAGATATTCAGATAATAATTCTAGTATTTATTTGTTTAATTTCTATTGTTGTAGTATTTTTCATATTTGTTTAACAAAAATAGTCCTTATCAGGCAAAGTACTATTCGCAATATGATTACAATTGCCAATGCTGTTTTTATTACAAAATTTATTGAAATAGATTTCTTCCCCAGCTGTACGTTTTCGTTTGAATAATAATAATCGTTCAATAGTATTTCACAATAATTTGCGCTTGATTTGCACAAAAAGGCTCACTTTTAATAAAAGATACCCTTGTTTATATTGGTTTTACTGTAAATTCTTTGTCAAAATTAAGGCGGAAATAACTTGTAAAGGCATACTACGCCATGGATATGGTGTTACTTTGACTTGATCCTCTAAAAATTAAATATTTACCTTGATTTTATTCCGAACGTCTGATTTGTTATCTTAAATGCATCTAAAAAAATCGTTGTGAAAGCAACATCAATATTTAAAAAGTTGTACGCGTTCAAATTAATGCCATTTGTTTAGATTGCATTTATAATCTAAATTAACTGTTTATTTACGCTATTTTGTTGAAGAAGATTTTTGTTGGGGCTGAATTCAAAAGAAAAAAAAACATCTTCGTCACATTCATTCAACTCAAAATATGACATTGAAATGGTTCACAATTTAGATCTAAAGGGTCTCTTTAGTAAGAGTGTATTTTAATTAGGTTCAGTTCATTGTAAGAACAATGCATTATAATTTTATAGAGTCGAGTAACTACACCTAATATTGTAACCATTCGAAAAGCAATCAAACAATTTAAATCAGGCCAGTAAGTCTCGCTGAAAATTCGGAAATATCCATTAAGGCATCGTTCTCAACTACATCAAACTTCATGAAGCGCTATACAGTGAACTTGTCTAGTTGGTAGAGTGGTTCGATTCCCACCAGAGTTTGTGACTGCCTAATTGTTTGTCTGTCATTATAAACATATGATTACTCACAGTAAAATAAAAAGAAAGTAAGAATTATTACAAAAAGTAATTTTCAATTAATTTCGAAAATTTTAATTTCAGAAATAGGAATTTGTTTCAAACCAAATACTCGCACCTATAGGCCGATATGAGTTTGAAGAATATTGAAATATTTTGATTTTCACTACCTGCGTTATATACAATACAATGAAGTATTGCTAAGCAAGACAAAAACCTTTGAAAACCTTTTTATTTCTGGGAAAAAAAATTGTTTTTACAAGAAAAAAAATTTTCTACAAAAGCTCCAAAATTTCCAAACGGGGACTCCGGAACAAAATTTTTGTTCCGAAACAATTTTTTTATATGGAGTTTGACGTTTCTCTTTTTGAGATAGAGGGAGAGAGAGAGAGAGAGAGAGAGAGATAGAGAGAGGAAGAGAGTAAATTTTGTTCGGAACAATTTCAGCTTGAATATTTGCAAAAAACACAAATATTAGCCGACTTCTGGTAAACGTGAAATAGACGCATTTTGTGATAAACAATCAAGATCCATTAAAAATTCTGAAAATTTTTGAACTGAATTTTCATTTGATAAGATAACACATATAAAATTACTACTGTAATTTTTGACGGATTTGCTCAAACGAAATGTCAATCTCTTCACAAGATAATGCACTTTCAGAATGTCATCATTTATCTTATATTTTTTAATTTAATTTTGCAATTAAGAATGGCCAAACTTGAAAAAATAAGAAAAAAAATCATATTTTCCAAGTTTACCCGATCAAAACTTATAAGATATAAGTTTGAAAAAAAATTTACTCTCTTCCTCTCCCTCTCTCTCTCTTTCTCTCTCAAAAAGAGAAACGTCAAACTCCATATAAAAAAAATTGTTTCGGAACAAACATTTTATCTCCAAATCTCATGCAGAAGTCATGGATTTATCATATAAAAATAAAAATTAATTTTTTAATTAGAAGGATTCAGTATGATTGTAGTATTCAAATTATTTTTAATAATAAACTTATATTATATTTGCTTTTTGATGTCTTATTAAGATAGTAAATTTAATTAAATTAGTTTCGTAAATAATTTAACAGCAAAAGTCTACGTTTGAACGCATTACCCCTTCAAAGTATAAATATTGTGTCATCATTATAAAAATTTACCATCTGGTTAGTACTATTCCTTCATACGCTGTTGAGACTTATTGAACAGACTGAATGGCGACAACATAATTTCTTCCAAAAAAAAAAAAAAAAAAAAAAAAAAATCCTCTGAGTTTGATTCTCTACCATGGCAGGCATTTTAAGAAAATAAAATTTATCGGTAAATCTGTAACTTAAATTAGCTAAAGAAGTAAAGTAAAGGCTTGTTGCTAGTCGATATAGAATTTTAAGTAACTCCGTATTAATAGAGGTATTAAAGCCATAAGGATATGTTTCGGAAATCCACAATGGGTCTAAGATTTTGATGATTAGATAAAATTGTAGAAAGCAAAAAATATTTCCATCTATAGCCATAGCATTGGGCCAAAATATGCCTCATATATTGTGAAGACATTTGTTTCTAAATACCAGCAACAGGTGCCTGACCATTCCACTGCAAGGCTTTGTTTAATTTCCAAATAAAAGAGTCCTTTTGCACATGCGTTAGAATATGGATTTTTCTAACGCTTGTTCTTTGTGGCGCGTCATAGATTTTTTAGTTTGCCATTTATTAATTGATCCATTGGCTGGAAAACATTATAGTTTCTAAGTAATAACTTGACATACTTGACATATTATTTTCGAAGGTTGTCCCTTTTGATGTCGTATGTAAACGTTTTGCGGAGGCATTTTTTATATTTACTTCTAAAGCAACTTTTCGTTAGGTTTACGTGATCCTTAGTTTTGTATTACTGGCCTGACAACTTAAGTGTTAAAAGGCAAGTATTATCTCCATATTGTTAAGTCTTCAGATATCTTTGAAAATATCACGAAATACCGCTTGCCATTGCGACTGCAATATAAGTAACGATAGAATGCAACTCTGCCTAACTTCCGATTTGTCGTAAATGTTTTAATGGTTAACCCGTCCTGTAATATCTGTAGTTCGTCATTGGTGTAGCGTTTCTAGTATTTAAAATGAATGTTTTTTTTTAAATCAACGCAAAGGATGTTTCGTGGTGGCTTCAAGTCAGTTGACTGCTCTGTGTATGCGCTTGATCCACACATTTATTTGTTATATTTTGATATCCAATTGGCTTAAGCTTCCATCGGTTTTTTTTTATTTTAAAGTTTAATGTGGGACCAAGAATATATAATTTCGGATTGACTGTGTTGTAGAAAGTTAAGTAATTCGTTCCAGATAGGGTTGTAAACGAAAATAATTCCGTCAACTTTTCCCAACAAACACAGTTAATGTGAACAAAAATATATGTATTCCATCCGATCGGAATTGGGTTTCTACTAAACTGATTTGGAAAGATTTTAGAAAACGTTTAAAAGCAAATATTCAACTAAGCCTCGTGTAGTACCGTGTATTCCTTGGAAAAGTAAAAATTTACAGAAAAATTCCGCAAAATTTTAGATTCACATTGTGAACTTTAAAACCATATGTTACAGAAAACCTATTCGCACAAAATACCTTATTTTTATTTGGTGCTGGCATTAATGAGTTCGAAAAATTTTTCGAATTTATTTTCAAGCACGTTATAGGTGCTAATAATTAATGAAAGATTCCAAAAAAAAAAAAAAAAAAAAAAAAAAAAAAAAAAAAAAAAAAAAAAAAAAAAAAAAAAAAAAAAAAAATCGATATTTTGATTTGTGTCAAGTTTCGTGGAAGTAGGCAATGCAGTTGTAGGTAATGTGTTGGGTTATTAGACAAAAGGCCACGGTTCAAAGCCCAGGTCAGACATCTCCAACAAAATGCAAAATAAGATAAATATTTTCGGCGACTTTCCCTTTGAGAGTAAATAAAATTGCCATGAAAACTGTCATTCAAACTGTACTTATCGCGCCACTCATATGTAACAATAACACACACATAACATAAGTGGTATGAGAACCTAGGTCGCCATCCTGACTGAATGGTTGTAATGATCGATTATGTACGTAGTGAATTTATAAATTGAAAAATGCCTTTCAGGACATACATATTTATGTTAAGGCCCGTGGTTTTAACAAATTCAAATTCATGTTGCAAACAATAACATTAAAAAGCATATAATAATGTAGGGTGTACATTTATAAGCATCTAATACGTTTTTAATTCGAATACACTTATCCCTCCTCAATCAATATTTTTCAGTTTGAATAGTAAATTTTTGTGTTATCACCCCCAATCTATTAATTTTTCTTTAAAAAGATAACATTTCATGTCGTTTTGTATTCGCAAATGTTACAATTTTTGCTTTTTTTTGCTTTTTTTTTTTTGATAAATCTGGGCAATTAAGTTTTTATGGTCATAATTAATAAATAGAATATAAATCCTTATCATTTCAACATTTTCTATTTGCGCCTCTCTTTTATCGCAATAGTTTATTAATAAATTTTTCAGCGCCTTTATTCGTATTTGAAAGCACCCTTCAAAAAAAAAAAAAAAAAAAAAAAAAAAAAAAAAAAAAAAAAAAACACGCGTGATTACATAGTATTTTATTACAATTATTATGATTGTTATTCTTTCAGAAGAATTTCTAATTTTTTTTTTAAATTTTTTTAACTATCGATTTATAAATATTTGTTTTTAATATTGTCTTGCACGTTTAAAAACTGAATGTCATGATGACTGAAAAATTATTTCACGGTTTATCGTCTTCTTTTTTTTTGTTTTTTTCTGTTACCGAAATGTCAACCGTTGACGATACTTTCAGGAACTAAATTTTGTATTCTATTTTAGCTTTTATAAAACATAAGAAACAAGGAGTAGAATTTTACCATTTGCGTACGTACATTCATTAGTGATTGCATCATTAAAAATGGTTTGATGGGAAGTGGTCTACGTACACCGAAAGAAATTTTTGATAAAAATACAAAAACATACGTTATCGGTGAAGTGAATAGAATTGACGTATTAAAAGAAAAAAATATAAAGAAAATCTACAATATTGATGATATAGTAGGCCTGTCAAATGTGTGATTTGAAAGGTCACAAAGGTCATTTAAAGTTTTTTCTTTTTATGCTTAACTTTGGATACAGTGACCAAACACTTTTTCCTTATGTGAAATATTGCTATTTAGGAATAGCATTTACACACAGGTTTCCTGTAGAGGCGAGTATTGTTTCTATGTTTACGGTATAGAGAGTCCATGCAACGCCTGACGCCTTTTGATTTGATGTGATGAAATCCCAGCACTTTTATTGTTGCTTGACTGTGCACGCATATGATCAAGGTCGCAGGAGGTAGGTGCGCGGTTTTAACCATGCGTGCAAGAAATAAGCTCACCTGGTTAGGTTATCCGTATGTCTCGTTCACTGCTAGTTTATCGGAATAGACATCAGATTCAGTTGCATATTCTATTTTGGAGCCATTGGTGAAAATCATTATGTCAACGTCATCGATGTTAGCTTTAGAAACAATTTTTTTCCGCGTAGCACTGTGAGTTTTGTGTGTTCGTTCGATTGATTTGGTACTATTTCATGCAGTACTAAACCGTGGCCCAACCAGAGAACAGCAAAGAATCGTTTTTTCGCTACTCATAAGTACTCATAAAATTTTGAATATTAGTGAGTCATCAAACATTCGTACTCACCACAACTTTTATTTATAAGTATGAGTACAATGAGTATGAGTACAACGTTGACATCAAACTCATTACCATTCGAAATATGTTTGATTCATACGCCTACTCAGTCAGATTCATAAATTTAGAAATATAATACGCGCTCATAAATGAGTGTTTCGAAACATTCATCAAAATGTACAGTCTGAGTTATTGTTGCATTTACAACAAAAGAAAAAAGACACATAAGCAAAAAAGACAGAACAGCAAACAGAGCCAACACCCAACCTTCTAGTGAGTGTTGTAGGATTCGTACGCGAATCATACTTATTTTGTGATTCTTGTAAATGTTGAGTCATGCAGAGTCGAAATCATTAACATCATGCGTAGTGTTAAGTATGAGCATGATGAGTACTTTAAACTTCGAATATGAGTAGTATGAGTATGACCTTAAAACAAGTATAAATGCGTATAAGTATCAAAAATTATGATTATGATTCGATTCTACTCATCTTTTTGAATACTCAGTGCTGATCTCTGGGCCCAGCGTTCGTGGCTTACACATATCTGAGAGCTTAACTCTCAGTACAGTTCTAGCAGTCTCGTTTCATAGGAAGATGTTTAATTGTTGTAGATACAAGATGTTTTCGTGGTCAGGCTGTAGCGTGAATTTCAGATCAGTTGTTATGCCCAAGCATGTCAATCTCTGTATAGTGTTCAACGTAGCGAGATTAGTTCTTCTTCGAATAGCATTCCACCATACTAAAGCCCCATGGGAGAGTATAGACCCTACAACTGCTGTATACATTCAGTGGATGATATGAGGCTCTAGGTCTTATCTATTGCCAAACGTTCTTTTACAGACATGTAAGGCATTCATCGACTTCTTCATACTTTTCTCCGCGTTCCTCTACCAGGATAGTTTGGAGTCCAGAATGATATCCAAGTACTTTGTCTTCTTTTGAGAACCTTAAAGCAGTTCCGTTCTTGTACTTCCGAGTAGTTCTGCTCCGCTCAATTGTGTTTCGAAAAATCGCTGATCGGTGTAAGTTGCTTTCCCGTGATTAGCATCACCATTGTCGACAGCATATGCAATCAGTTTGAAGCCTCCGATTTTCATTTTACAGCAATGGTGGTATTACTTGACTGTTTATCAGACAGTTATTTTTAATTGTTTTCCTTTAGGCACTGAGGACATCTTCGTCGGAAGTCAGAACTAAAACAACGGCTATAACTTATTTCCTATCACAAATTGTTGGTGTTCGTATTACTACTTACGAAATCGCCGTAATAGGATCTGCTTTTAGTGCAGTAGTTTAACCATTACACTTCATGAAATATTTTTTCTTTCAGTGTCATTGAAATTTTAACCACAAAAATTGATTTTATTAACATTAATTGAAATTGATTTACGTTCTATGCAGAGCGAAACATTTATCGTACATGACATTATAAATATTTTGCTGGGAACAATAATTCATAAGTTATTTATAAAACATACATACTCACACTATCTATCTAGAGTACATTGTTTCTAGTGGTTTTTCAAAACTTTCACATTCGGAAAATAGTATACAAATGGTTAATATTTAAAACAATTAAAAGTCAGGCAAATTATTATTAACTTTTGATGTATGTATGGTCAGCTATCCAATGACCTTAACCAAGAAATATTATAGGAAATACTCACTTCATTAATAATATTGATTTAGAAATTAATACAAAATATTTCTTTATGAATTTAATAATTTAAAAAAAAAATTTAAATATTAACTCGGCCTTAGTCTAGTTAGTTTGAGATGTGAGATGTTACGATTCAAACCCCAGATCAGACATCTGGCTAAAACTCTGAGAGGAAATAAAATTGCCATGAAAAGTTTCGCAAAAAAAATCTATCGTTCGGAAACTACATTAAACTCTAGGTTCCGCCTCTCATCTATAAAATTAACACAAAACATAAGTTGTGTGAGAAGCTAGGTTGTAGTCCTGAAGGGCTGTAATGATCAATATTATCCAGCACACGAATCATGCGAATTAACACGAGTTAAGACAAAATTTACGTTTTTTTTTATTTGAAATGTAATCCTGTTATTAAGGTGGTAATGATTTGCGCAGAATCTAAAATGGTGAACAATTTCTATTTTTATCTTAATTAAATTGCTTAACGGTTATCCATTTTTTTATGAGCCGCATTATATACATCCATTTCCACTAAAATTTAGGAGGTGGTGAATAAAAAAAGGCAAATATCCTCAGACTATAAAACAATAAATTCTAACAAGGATAATCACTGTAAAACCATTATAATGCTTAATTTATTCGTCCTCTAGCGTGTAATGTCTAGAACTTGTTCTTGACCTCCCAACTTAGCTTTAACACGTTCACCCCGGCGCTTAAATTCATGGTTGTCGCCTATTGGCGGCTGCGCTAAATGCTTTTCGCTCTATCGAACGGCAGCTGTTTTGCAGCAATGTTTTCCGGCGCTTAAATTCATGGTTGTCGCCTATTGGTGGCTGCGCTAAATGCTTTTTGCCCTATCGAACAGCAGCTGTTTTGCAGCAATACAACGGTATCGGTGTTACCCACCGTCTAATAGTATAATCAATTCCGTACCATACCACCGGTAGTACACGTCACCCGATGTGGCAGTCTAGTAAATGCTACCGGTGGTACACGCTGCCCGATGGGGCAGTCTACTGCGGGCCAGCGGTGGTACGCGCCGGCGTGAATGTGTTAAGATCTTATAATACACGTAGACTTATAGGACAATTGGTAAGTCAATGAAACCCCTTAATCAACTGAAGGCATATGTTTCTTTACGGAATACAACAACGTTGGGCATTACGCCTTCAGAAACCATTTTTATAACGCTTAATTGACTTCCATCTAGACAATTTGTTAACATGTTGTAGTTATTGCAATGAGACTTAATAACATGTCACGGTTACTCTTCAATCCTATCTATCCACATGCTTTGAATGAAATCTAAGCTTAGTAAAGTTTAAACCTAATCTTACTAAAGAATTTCACTCCTGAATTTCACGCAGAGAGAGATGATTCTCTGTGACGATTACCTTTTGGAATAAGGTTGAAGGCTACGCAGAGGATTCTAAACTAGAGAACTAGGTAGGTACTTCATCTGGAATACTGTAACGAGATTCAGGCCGATGACATGACCATAAATCATGCTAAGAAATCTATCCCGAGTACAGTCAAGCGGTAACCAGATTTCCTTCGAGGACAGCATTCAGATCTAATTTAGTTGGTATCTGCCGTATCTTCTAATGAAAATTTAGCAACGCGCTTATATTGGTGGCAGAAACTAATTCTCTCACTGCAAACACTAATTCTTTCATTGATAAGAGAAAAAATAGCAATTAGATTAAGGGCGAATTCTCGACGCTTGTTGAAGCGTCGCCTTTAAAAAAATCATTTCCATATACACCCATGTATTCTATTTTTGATAGGTTGCCGCGCCGCAAATGCTGAGTGAAATGTGTTTGTAGCAATACTTGCATTTTTGTGTTATGTTGTTTTGTTAGCCATATTTCACTAGCAACAGATAGAAAGATAGATTCAGGTTACTGAGAGACGGCAGTTAGGTGGCTAAAAGAAAATCTAGGCTTGTCTGTTTCTTAGATCTACTTTAGTCCAACCGCTTATGTACGTTAATTGTTTTCGTACGTGATTATTTGACCTTTGATTTGTATGACGGCTGTAAAGCTGTTGATCAGTTGGATTGCCCAAGTTTTTCTAATACTTACCTATAGGCCAGCTTTTCTGCTGCTTAGCATAAAAAACAATAACGGGGAGAGTCGGAAATATCCCAGTGGTAGTTACGAAAAAAATTGCTGAGGACGTAATCAAGAATTTGTTTTAAGAAATGTAGTTAAGGATGTAGTTGAGATATCATTTGGTTTTTGACTTCGCTAAATAATGACAAACACATTCATTAGAAATATTTTCTTTCTTTTTATTTATTTTTTTTCAATTTATTTAAAAATGAAATGTTTAAAGTGCAATCGTCATATTATTTTTTAGTCTTTGTTTTGTAATGTTTTAAAAATTATTTTTCTAAATGGCTTTGCTGCTTAGGTTTAATGTTCTTTTTGAGTCTTATGTAATTTGGCATAGATGCCATCTTTGGCTATCAGTTGATGATGTGTACCCTGTTCCACAATGCGACCATGCTGTACAACACAAATTAAGTCCGCATTTTGTACGGTTGATAAACGATGGGCTATAACGATGCATGTACGTCCCGAACATGCCACATCTAAGGCTTGTTGAACTAATTGTTCACTCTGTAAATCTAAAGCGGAGGTGGCTTCATCTAAAAGTAAAACTTTAGGATTTCGTACCAAAGCACGAGCTATGGCAATACGTTGCTTCTGGCCACCTGACAACTGAGTGCCGCGTGCACCCATTCTGGTATCATAGCCATTCGGTAGACCCATAATGAAAGAGTGGGCATTGGCACTCTTGGCTGCGGCTATAATTTCCGCCATACTTACATCTCGAGAATTATCACCATAGGCTATGTTTTCAGCAATAGATCGTTCAAACAAAGAGGGTTCTTGTGATACAATACCCAATTTGCAGCGTAGGTTTTCCAATGTTAAATCAGTTTTAATATCGTCGTTGTTAATGTGCTGAAAAGAGATTTTTCAATGAGGTTTTGAAACATCAAACTCTCCTCTGTTTGAAACTTACTATGCTGCCACTATCGGGATCATAATAGCGTTGCAATAGTTGTATGCAAGTAGACTTGCCACAGCCTGAATGGCCTACCAGAGCCACAGTTTTACCATGCAATACTTCTAGATTCAAACCATTTAATATTTTCACATCGGGTCTGGTGGGATAATGGAATTCAAGATTATTGAAACGTACACCTTCAAAGAGATTTAGTTGTTTGGCGAATGTATTTTTAGCCGGTAAGGCGGAATTGGTTATTTTGGGTTTACGATCGAGAATTTTGAACAAACGATGGGCTGACACTAAGGCAGCAGTAAAAGCAGGAGCAAAGGCCAAAGATTGAGCCAACATCATAGAGCCATATAGTAAGACTTCAGATACCTTAATTATATCCTGGAATGGTACTTTGCCTTCGGA
This sequence comes from Sarcophaga bullata, assembly GCA_005959815.1. Lineage (NCBI taxonomy): Eukaryota > Metazoa > Arthropoda > Insecta > Diptera > Sarcophagidae > Sarcophaga > Sarcophaga bullata. The sequence continues at coordinate 47,258 of QOCX01000133.1, read as the reverse complement.
AACCAAAACGCCACCATAACATAATGCCACAGCATAGGCAAAAAATAGAAAAGCCTGACCCGAAGAATTTATTAAACCTCGATACTTAAGTTTTTGACGTATTAAGACCTCAACTTTTTGAATTTCCTTATTGTATTTGTCTATGACTTGTTGCTCTCGGCGTAGGCCAGCTATGGTTCGGATATTGGCTATGGCTTCGGTGGCAATGCGGCACGCTTCTTCTAAAACCACTTTTTCGCGAATCATGGAAGTGGTCATAAATCTGTGAATTGAGAAAAGCAAACTTTGGAGGACATTGAAAACGCAGGAATTATTTAAGAAACTTACTTTGCTTCAAATATCACAGAGCCCACAATAATGGGACAGGAACTGACACACAGTAAAGCCAATTTCCAAGAATAGTAAAAAGACAGTGTTAGGCCAATAACAAAATTCGAAAATGCCTGTATAAGACCACTTAACGGGTAACCTATGGCACCTTGCACACCAGCAGCATCACCTGACAAACGGGCTGAAAGGGCACCCACCGAATTAATATCCTCATCGAACCAACCAATTTCTTGTTTCATAATTGCCTTGAAAGTCATGGATCTTACACGTGTGGTCAACCACACGCCTGCATAGTTAAAGAGATAGGTTTGTAGGAAACAAGCCAAACCGGTTAGAACACCCAAAACTAGACAACATATGGATAGGACAGCTGTACGATCTAAAGCATTCTGGGCTTCACTTTCGGCCAAGGCAGCATAGAATTCACCAAAAGCCACTGAAAAGGCGGGATAAGTAAAACCAAAGCCTATGGCACATATAGTGCCCATAATTAGGAAACACATTTCAGGCCTAGCAAGACCTAAAATACGTCCAAAGATTTTAAAGAAATTTGGACGATCCGATTTAGATTCCACTGCCTCAGGCACATGTAGCTTTTTAATTATTTCACTTTCTTCCAAGTGGATGCTATTCTTTTGATTCTTTTCTAAATTAATGGGATTAGTTTCGAAGGATTTTTCATACATGGCCAAACTATTTCCTGAAATAGAAACGAAATAGAAAAATGGTTTTACCTTGAAGAGGCTTCCTAACTTACTTTTCTCATCTTCAACATCTTCTAGATTTTCAGGTTCCGGTACATTTATTTCACCTGCTTTTACCATATTATAATAGGCTCCTTGCAAGCTCATCAATTCATCATGAGAACCTTCTTCCAATACTTTACCCTCGTGTATAAAAACTATTTTGTCTGCACCTCTGATGGCAGAAAGCCGATGGGATACCACTATGGTGGTTCTACCCTTAGAAGCAAAATCCAAGGCCTCTTGCACTAATTTCTCCGATTGATAATCTAAAGCTGAGGTGGCTTCATCCAACAACAGAATTTTTGGATTTTGAATAAGGGCCCGGGCAATGGCTATTCTTTGCTTTTGGCCACCAGACAATTGGGAACCACGCTCGCCTATGGTGGTTTTATAGCTCTAAACAAAGAAAATGGATGACAAAATTAAAATCGTGTGATAGATAAGTAAGTACCTCCGGTAAATTGGAAATAAATTCATGGGCTCCTGCCGCTTTAGCAGCTGCTTCAATTTCCTTTTGTGTAGCCTTGGGTTTGCCGAAACTTATGTTTTCAGCTGAAAGTAGGGGAAAAATGTTAAGAAACCAGGCTTTTTAATTTTTTTTATCAATAACAAACCTATTGTGCCTAGAAACAAAACCGGTTCTTGGCCCACTATGGCCATATTAGAGCGCAGCCATTGCAAGTTGTATTTGCGTAGATCCAAATCGTCTAGCATTACGGAACCAAAAATGGGATCGTAAAACCTTTGCAGCAGTTGTATGCAAGTGGATTTGCCACAGCCCGAGGAGCCCACCAAAGCAACTGTGGTGCCAGCTTTAATTTTAATACTCAGACCTCGATGTACAATAACATCGGGCCGGGCGGGATATCTAAAGAAAACATCGGCAAACTCGACATCTCCTCTAAGGCCATAATTTAAAATTTTACCATCTGTAGACATGGGATCTATTTTAGATTGTGAATCAATAACTTTAAAAATAGTGGAAGCACAACCACGGGCCATGGCAAACGACTCCAAAAAGGGCGTGGTACGCGCAATATTATCCGCACCAATAATAATGCCAAAAAAAGCCTGAAACACAAACAAGTTATGAAGACCTAGCAATTGATAATAAATTCATTTACAATCATCAATATGGCTGGCGTGTATTCCTTATCCTCCTTGTCACGATCATCGATAATCAGATTAACCCCGTACCAGAAAGCACCAGCACATGAAAGAAATAACATACTTTTCAAGACACCATCACTAAGGCCAGAAAATGCACCCTTATGTTGACTGGCTTTACGTGCTGGCACCAGATAGTTATCATAACGTTCCGATTCCTTTTTCTCACCACCAAATGAAACCACAGTCCGCAAAGCATTTAAAACCTCTTCAACTAAATTGCCGGCATTGCCATAAGATTCCTGTTCCTTGGTGGTAAGTTTACTTTGGAACTGAGGGGTGGGGAAAAGATGAATAAAAATTAGAAATCAATCATGCAACTGAACCAACCTTGGCCACCACTATGTTCAACACAATCACAATGGGTATGTAAACACTAACCGCCAAAGTAAGTTTCCAGCCGTAAGCAAATGATATGGCCACAGTTATAAGGAAACCAATTACTAAGTAAATAAAGTGGCCCACTTTCTCCGATATGCCATCTCGTATCTTTTCCACGTCACTGTAATTAAGAAAGACCAGTTTTTTTTTTTTAGTTTACTAGACGTTGTGCTATTTTACTTACTCCGTCATATTCTGTGCAAAATTTTGTTTTGTTGCCAAATCATGCCATCCGATATCTTGACGCATCACTGCTTGGAATAATTGTATGCGCATGCGTGTCACCTGACGCAATGCTACCAAGTTAAAAATATCCACCGAGAATATGCCCGATACGAACATAACTGCCGATGCTATGGTAAGTAAAATGCCATACGATATAGAATCGTTATAAAGCTCGGCATTGTTAACCTCTTCGGATGCGTAGGAGCTACGATGGAGACATTTTACACAAACATTACTTTTTGAATGACAGTCAACTAGAGAGAAAAAGTCCCGATCTAGTGAGTGTAATTCTTCGAGTACATGTTGACAGTGATATTGTCATCTGTAGTTAGGTTCTTTCAATGTCAACATATGAACTTAGGTTCTGTCAATATCAGTGATTCCTAGCAGTATATAAGTATGAACTAAAGGCCTTCATTTCTTAACTGGTTATTGGGCTAGCTGCTATGTGTTCATAGGTTCATATTCTACTCTGTTCTTAATTTAATAAAAATGCAAAGTGAATCGCCGAAATAGTATTTTCTCATATTTCGTTTTGTTGAAGATGTCTGACCAGGGGTTTGAATTGCGGCCTCACTCCGCAGGATTCTGTATTTTTGTTTAAGAGTACTGTTGTGCTGTCCTCAGTCTTTATACGGTTTCCCTGTAATGTATCCTCAAACTTTGTTAGCCAGATAAAATTAAGAAAGCTGTCGTGAGTCTATAAGCCTAGCCAGATGTCTACTGATGTCTGAAAGGCCTAAGTGTTGAAGTTAGTGTGTTGGTGGTTCGTTTTCTACATATCAAGTTTCAAGCGATTCCTATCTATTTTGCATAAATATGCTTTGAAATTACTAAAGCCGCTATAAGAAGAGCGATTATTATTTCAAGTTATTCCTCTATTCAAATTCCCATACGCAAACGTTTAAATTGTTCCAATTTCGTTTGTATTGAGAAGAATATCCGTCTTTGTCTATCATTCATTTGTCCAAGTTTTCCTTTCAGGCATACTGTAGGGGCTGTATTGCAAAGAGGGGTATTTCCATTTTTTAAAATTCCAGGATTCCCATTTTTTGCTTTCTCCGGGTCTTGAACCTTCTTTGCTCGTGTTTGTGGTTAAGCACAAACTACTCCACGGTTGGTTGTGAATTTAGTATGGAATATGGTGAATTTGATGCAATTAACTAACAAACTTGAAGTCGTCGTAGTCTAGGAGGTAGTGTGTTGGCTTATTAGATGTGAGGTCACGGTTCAGGGATAAGGAAATGTTCTTTCGGCGACCTGCTCTCAGTAGATTTCTATTGAAAGTTCTGATAGTAAAAAAAAATTGCCACTGAAAATTGCTCTAACAAAATGTCATTAAAAGTCGATTTTAAAGTTTTGGGTCCAGCCACTACTAGATAAAATTAATACACACAATACGTGGTGGTGTGAGAAGCTAGGTTGTAAACCTAATTGAAGGGTTGTAATGACCAATTATGTATGTTTATATGTAACTTACAAATTAGGACATGTGCTATGATTAAAAAATTTATCTCACATCATAGCTTGTGAAGCTTTGCTGGAATCTTATCCAATGTTTCTATGTGGCAATCGATTTTACATGATCGAAAATTTATGTGAAAAAACACTCAATTACTCAACATAAAAAGTTTTACGTTCTTTCTAAGTATATTTTCGATCATTAGAAATCACTTGTCTTACAGAAACAGGGGAAACGTTCATAGTTTTTTTAATTGAATAAGCTCAACTAGTTTTCGGACTTACAGTTTTTTACCACCTCCAAACAATGGTAAGGCATATGTGTCTGAGCTAGTGCCATTGCGATACGTACGATCGACTAACATGGCTGTAAATTCACTGTAAATAATGACAACAGCCGGTAGAGTTAATGCCTTTATTGCCGACATTATAAAGCCAATAAATAGAAGAAATGTTTCGAGCGGTGTTGAAAAACGATATAAACGCCAGAATGTAACAGGTTTCGTTGGTTCCAAACCCTCAGCCATCGGCTGATCCATAGAGGATTTGGACATAGACGATTCCTCACGATCCATTATGCAACTTTAAAATAAAAATAAAAATAAAAAATTTTCTATTTTTTAAAAGCCATTTCGTAATTGAATTA